>CAKNXH010060299.1:30051-41863 GCA_932178445.1 Andricus quercusramuli
TATCATCTCACTTCATGTATAACGCAACATTCATTGCCATTACTGATATAGAAATGAAGAATAGTTCAAACACCGTCATAATATATCAAATGCAACATCGAAATCACTATTTTAAGATGAGACAAACGTGGAATAGTGATTCAAATGTAGATTTTTTACAAAAATAAAGTTTTTCTCATGAGATATGGTGACGCTGGATTAAAATAAAAACTGTTTGACGCAAAAAAATTTTCGGTTTCCAGAAACCGAAACTTTTCAGGTTTTTCTGTCAATTTGACAGAAAAGTTCAGTGAATATTACAAAAAATACCCGTTAATTTATCAGATAAATGAAAATTCTGTAAACTCTGCCGAAAATCCAGTAATCTTTGCAGAAAATTTATGCTGTTCTTATTTCAACATTGAATTCAATTTGACATTGAAAAAAAAACTGATTAATACATTCGTTTATTACCTTTATTTGAAAAAATCATACAATGTATTAACGTAATTCCTAAATGAAAGGACTGCCATTGAAAAAAACTAATTTTTCTGCTGACAAATGCCCTTATAATAAATTCGTTTAAAAAATCATAAGTTTAATCGAAATAGTAGAAATTTTGCTGAAATTATCAGAAAGTTCCTAATGTATAATAAGGGCATTTGACGGCAGAAAAATTATTATTTTTTTTTCAATGGCATCAGTCCTTTCATTTAGGAATTACATGGCAATTTCAACAACATTCATAATTAGTTGATACATTGTATGATTTTTTTAAATCAAAGGTAATAAAGAAATGTATTAATCAGACATTTGTCGACAGAAAAATTCGTTTTTTTCTGGATGTCAAATTTTTTAATTAGGAACTTCATGATAATTTCAGCAATTTACAATTAATACAACAGATTTCCGGAAGATGTAAAAAATATTTCTACAATTTCATAAACATTTCGTAATGATTGTAAAACAATTCAAAAATTCCAAACATGTCAAAAAGAGTACAGTCCACCACATTTCAGAGATTTCAAAACATTGCAAAGATATCAAACGATTTCACATATGTAAATGATTTCAAACGAATACGAATGATTTCACAAATATCGCACCGATTTCCTAACATTTTCAGAAACATTTAAAAAAAACATGAAAATCACGTACAACTGCATACATAGAGTGCAGTCAAATTAGCTGAAAGGAGACCATTTTGTAGAAAAAAGTAGCAGAATTTGCTTTTTATTTCAACAACTACACGTGCTCCACACTTCTATAACCGGTTATTGCAGCGACAGGCCGTGAGTTGTGCAAACATGCACAGTTTGTGTCAAATGCGAATCAATCTGGTATTTTCGGAGGAAATTGGGCGACAAATATTATCGATATCTTACACGTTTGTATAATCTGCCGTTTATACAGAAAGCTTGTATATTGTCATTTAATATTTAATGTACAAAAGGTACTTCTTTCGCCGTAAGTTTGCCACCCAACAAACCTTTTGGGAATTTACCCACTCCTTTGGGTAGGGGCCCCTAGTTTTCGTATACGGTGTGTTCGTCCCTGAATGTATAGTAGTTTCTCCCTCCTCCGCTAGGGTCGCGCAAAAGAATTCTTGGCACGCTAACTGCTTTACCTGCTACACGTTTTGCTTGATAGTAGAACACTGTACCACAAAAAAGTAATTTTTCTTATTTTCATTGTTACATGAAAAATAGATTTTTTTCCGAAAAAAGCGAGCTGTACCGACAGTCTATATACCCTTTAGATCATTTACAAAAAAATCAGACAAAATGGCTTTGCCGTTATGCCTGAATCCATTATCTACGATTTACACTCGATTTCCAGGGTGCTTAAGAATCTGCGCACATCTTAACGCCTTATTTTTATCTTAGCATGTTAACGTGGTTGAAGTCGGTCAGTGTCCTATTTGCCGGCGGATTATTTGTTGATTTAAAAACGGGTTTTCTGAGTAATAATATTGGAAATTATATGAGATCCTTCCGCGTCAATCTATGACCTGTTCTGAATAATTGTTTACGATTACTCAGGGTAGTTAATATAGTTTTAAGATGCAAAATCATTTGTTAAGGTTATGCGATGACACTTCCACGAAATTTAGTTTACTTATCCATAGACGTTTGTTTATATGCAAAGGAAGAACGTCGGTCGAAAATCGAAGCCAGCTGAAAAGGTAATAGAATTTCGTAATAAAAATTCAACTAACAAAAATTCCACGAATAAGAAAATTACAAATAAAAAAAAATCAAATGAGGCAACAAATAATTTAAACCAAAAATATTCTAAAAAACAATGAATAAATTGAAACTGAAGGGTAGAAATGCAAACGGAGGCAAGCGCCACATTTTCGAAATCGGGTTTATTAGCTCAAAAAATCAGATAAATTCTATTACACATGCCTGCCAAAGGATTTTTTTGAGGGCTCATTTTTCAAGATTTGTGTTCTTGTATTCACAGTCCGAGAAGCTTTTCTAACCGCAAAATGAAAAATCAAATTTCATTTTTCTCGACACTGGCTAATTATTTTTAATTACTATTGGGTTCCTTCCGTTCAGCACTGAATAGCCTCATTCCTCATTTTTTTGGAAATATGCTAAATTATTACTGCTGTCGTCATTATTTTGAAGTTGAAATGTCAGTTTTACACAATTTCGAAGTCATAATTGGATTTTCAAATTTCGCGAAACTGCATGATTTTTTTTTAAACAAGCTTTTTGGAAATCAATTCGTCCATTCAATGGCTAGAATTCAAATGTTTAGTTTTTTCTTAGACTGCAAATTTACTCCACTATTAACGTTGAAAGATGTTAAATGTCGATACGGACCCAAAATCTAACCTTGAAACGTGACCTGTTTCATTCAATTTCTCGAAACCGGATAGCTTTTTGTGAGCAAATTTTTTTTAGTTCGATAGAGCATGAAAGTATCTCGAAAGAAGTACTTTCTCTTTTTTTTCTTAAATGGTCCCGCTGAATTTACAACATGTTTTTAGTCTCTCCTGAAAAATGTGAAAAATGGCGCTTGACTCCTTTTGCGTTTCTACCCTTCAACTGTTGAAAAAATATCTTTTTTATTAATTTTTTAATTTCAAAAAACCCCCGGTTATACGTGATCTGCACAAATAATAAACAGAAAATTCTAATAAAAAAATATACAAAAAAAAAAACTGAATAAGTTATCAAACAAATTTTTTATTCAAAAAATTAAATAAACTCCCGCTCTCAATGTTCTTCACAATTATAAAGATAAAGATATATTTTTAAAAATACTTCTAAATAAAGAAGTTATAATTAATAAAAAATTCAAAAAATTGTGAATAATAAACACTCAGAGAAAAAGTTGTCTTGCAACAAAAGCATCGTCCTCTTGCCTGTTTTGTTTTGAACGACGTGAATATATTTTTTACACAAACAGAATTATTTGGCTGCAAGATTCGGTGAAGTCAGTCACATACGGAACATTTTTACTGCAAAAGGATTCCTGTTCAGACAAATGAAAATCCTTCCAACCTTAAATTTAAGAGGAAATTCCATTCGCGTCGAGAAACATCCTTTTTTACAAGAGGTTTATCGAATGTAGCCAATTTCACACGATTTTTTTCCTCACTTGTTAAGAAAATGCGATATTTTCAACGGGTAGGTGTTAGGAATGAAGCGTGGTGGCTTTCCACCACGCCTTCCCTGCTCTCCATTTCTGAGGGAAAGCCAATAGGAAGACCACAAGGCCCACTTCCTTCCTGCTGACTACCTTTGCCCCCGGACACGAATCGCAGAAGATCGGATTACTTTGCTTCAAGATAATTTTTTTTTCAACATGTCATATTTTTGAGATATCGCTCATGCTTTACGGACGCCAAATATTGAATATTCCGCACACTTGTTTTGAAAAATAGTATGCACAGCTCATTGAGGATCGACAGATTCACTCTGAACATGAAATTGACAGAACACCACTTGAATCAGGCTTAAGAATACTCGCGCGAAGCTTCGCGGCGGGCGAATATTCTGAAGCCCGATTCATATGGCCTTGTGCCACCAACTTGATGCTCCTTGCTGACAACAATACGATTGACTCAACGACTAACAACTGCTTCAATGACAAATGACTAACCAAACCTTACCTAGCACGCTGTTCACATAATGAGCAACATGTTTTGGTAAGTATGGAGAGCATTTTGCTCACCGATGATGGGGATTTTGCTCATCGCCTGGGGGCACAGTTCGAATCGAGCATTTTCGATGTTTGTAAACGGTGAACGAACGAGGGTTTTGCATGGATGTGTAGAAAAACAGTTTTGACATCAAAATAATGGAAGATTCACTGGTCGAAATATACCGTTTGCAACATTATTTGAAATCCTTATCGCATGTTCATTTGATAATAAGATGCATGAAGAATTATTCCATTATATAATTATGAGAATTTAACTCCATTTAAATCCAAAATATAATTAAGTTTTGAAAAAATTGAGGCTTTCGTTTTGGGCAAAAAGTGTATGATACAAAAAAGATGCTTTTTTATACTAGCTACAACTTTTGTTCAAAACATTTTTCAAAATTCTCCGTATTTACTGAGATAAAGAAATCATAATTTTTATGGGTTTTTTTTATGGTTTTTACCATGAAGAAGTCCTTGTCGCCAATGTTCATTATGATTTTCGTAATCAGCGCATCAAAATACGTAAGTATACGTGGTTTCAACCACATCGGAGGGTTCAGCTATTCGGAACTGCGCCCCTATTTTGAAATATGGAAGGAGTAACATTGTTTTAAATTCCATATTTTTTTTCACGAAAATAAAATTTTGCTTACTAAAAAATCCTAAAAATTACAGGGTTATGAAAAACACATCCAATCATTATATTTTTCAACGGTCGGTAGAAAAGATATCCTCATTTATTCAGTATGTATAGTCCGTACCTCTTGGAATGTCAATGAATAATATAAGAGGTTTTATTCCAGGTATCATTGTTTATCATAAGAAAAACGTTTTCTTTCTTACTATAAACGATCAAAGGTTATTTTTCCAATGCATAACATTTCCATGAACCAAAACATCAAGTTTTTCAACTCTAAGATGTATGCAATAATTCTATTATTAAAATAATGAATATATATGGAAATGTATTATAAAATAATCTGAGACATGAAAAAGAAAAGAAATGCATCAATTTCACATCTTATTAAATTTGTGAAGAGCAGCAAATGTTAACCGGCCAACGCTTCCACGTCTACCCTACATTTTCTACTAGTGAGCAGGGAAGAAATATTAGAAATTGAAGAAAACAGTTTTATGTAATTCAAAAGTTTTTAAATTTGCAAAAAACATGTCACGGTGGTCGGGAAGCAAAAAAAAGTCTGCTTAAAACACCTAAGGAAAGTGAATGTGGCATGCTCTTTCGGGTACCTAGGAGTGCTAAAAAATCATTGAGACAAAATCTGAACAGATTCTTTTCGCAAGAAAATGACTTTTTTGTTCAGTCAAAAGTACCAATAATCGGTTTCTTGAGAATATCTCCTCAGGGATGTATTTTATCACAAAAGTTGTATTTGCATGATTTGTAGAGAATTGAATTACCTTTCGAACGAGCCCTATAACTTTAAAAAATATGTATTGCTTGCCGAGATAGAGCGCGTATCAGTTAAGTCAATTAGTGAAAAAAATCGGTTTTTTCAAGATACCTCCTCAGGAACGTATTTTATCCATAATATGATTATCGGTGTTGGTAGATGACCCAATTGCCTTCAAAATGAGCCCATGAACATTTGAAAATGTGCAACAGCTACCGAGATAGAGCGTCTCACGTGGACCCTTTTTGATCATTTTTCACGGAAATGGTTGAAAATCAGTTTTTCAGAAATTTCTCATAAATGGAATTTTTTCAGATTTCGATTCGACTTTTTTTTAGCATCTTAAGACATGATAAATTTTTGAAAAACTTATTTTCAACGATTTTCGTGAAATATGATCAAAAAGGGTCCACGTTGAGACGTTTTATCTCGGTGGTTATTGGACATTTTTGCATGTTCAAGGGCTCATTTTGAAGGCAATTTTTTAAAGTTATAGGCTCGTTTGAAAGGTAATTTGATTCTCTACAAATCATGCAAGAACAACTTTTGTGATAGAATACATCCCTGAGGAGATATTCTCAAGAAACCGATTATTGGTACTTTTGACTGAACAAAAAAGTCATTTTCTCGCGAAAAGGATCTGTTCAGATTTTATCTCAATGATTTTTGAGCACTCCTAGGTACCCGAAAGAGCATGCCACATTCACTTTTCTTAGGTGTTTCACGCAGACTTTTTTTTGCTTCCCGACCACCGTGACGAGCTTTTCAGATTGAATGAAACGCACTCTTTTGTCGAAAAAGTTGAATATCTCCAACCTTGTTTTTTAGATTTGATCGAGGAAAAATGCTTTTATTTAGCTTTCAAAATGGCTTTTTCGTTTGACCTCAGTTTTACAATTGAAATATCGTGACGATTACCAGGGCCCATAACCCTCCAACTAAACAGTTTCTAAAAATTGTTCGTTAAAAAGATATTGGCTGGAGCAGTCCAATGAAAAGAAATTTCAAATTTGATTTCCACCGCACAGTGGGCTGAATCGGGAATTCTCAACCGATTTTCAATTTTTTTAAAGAAGTGATCAGCGATGGTTGCACAAGAGCGTCTATGGATTTGATTTTTTAATTGTTATCGTTTTCTATTTTTTATATAAATAAACAGTATAATTTGCATGATATCGAATCTAATTTTTATAAACAGATTATATTGAGAAACTGTCAACAAATTGGAAATTTTTCTTGCAAAGTATGTTTGTAAGTCGAAATTGCTTGATTTTATCAACAGGATCATGTTTGATCATAAAAATGTGTTGTATGGTATAATTTGTTTATTTTATGAACAAATTAAGTAATCAAATGCACAGTTTAGGCGCTTATTGGCAGACAGTAATAGATTTTAAATGTTCCAACTATGCATTTGTTTATTAAATTTGTTTATGACATACACAAATAATATCGATGGACAATTCTTTGTCACTAAATATCACCAGTAATGTAATTTGAAGACGATTAGAAAGAAAAACGATCACTTTCTATCGAGAAGTGGTCAAACTATGCATTTGTTTATCAAATTTGTTTATAACGTAAACAAATAATATCGACTGACAATTCTTCGTCACTAAACATCACTACTCATGTAATTTGAAGATGATTAGAGAAAAAACTATTACTTTCTGTCTATAAATGACCAAACTATGCATCTGTTTATAAATAGTTTTTATAAAATAAACAAATAATATCGAATTACCAATCTTAATCACTAAATATTACCACTTATATAATTTAAAGCTACGAAGAAAGAAAAGCGATTACTTTCTCCCAAAAAAACGCCTAAACTATGTATTTGTTTATAAAATAAAGAAATTATACCATACAACAAATTTTCATGATCAGGCATGATCCTGTTGATAAAATGAAGCAATTTCAACTCACAAATATACTTTACAAGCAAAATTTCCAATACGTTGACATTTTTTAAATATAATTTGTTTATAGCAATCAGATTCAATATCTTGTAAATCATTTATATTCTTTGGATACTACGACATTCATTTTCGTCGAGAATGGGATTAATTAAGTTATTGAATTGAAGATAAAAAATAATAATTATAAAATGTCTCATTTTCGCTCTTTGTTTATTTGTAAAAAAATAGAAAATGACAAAAATAGAAAAATCTAATCCATAGACGCTCTTCTGCAACTATCGCTGATCACTTTGAAAAAAATTGAAAATTGGTTAAGAATTGTAGGCTGTAGGTTATTTTGAATAGTAAATTCCCGATTCAGCCCACTGTGCACCGTCTAACTTTTTGCTTTCTTTATGACACGATGTTTCCTGATGTTTAAAAATTTTCTTGCACTACTTTCACAAATATAATGGGAATGTGCAGTGTGTGGGGGACTTTTGAATATCCCAAAAACATTCAAGGATATCCTATGAATATCCCTGGGATATAGAAAACTTCGCCTTGATGGGACATCTTGTAAATGTCCCATATATGTCTCTAGGATGTCCTCGGGATACCTGGGAAAGAGAGCTTAAATTAAAAAAGAAATGTTTGGGACATATTCATGTTAACAGGTGTTAATCTTTGTCATGATCGTGATTACATCGCAAATGACTTACTGCTCTGCGAGTATTATTAAAACATTATCGTTATCATCCAGCTGTCCAAATAGGACTCAACTTGACACATGACTTGTGTATCAGAACCGTGAAGTATATCAGAAAGCAGCTCATAAAGGCGATGGAGAGGAAACGGAGTCTGCAGAGGGTTTGCGTTCGTGTATGTATACGTATATATACAGATAGACCACGCGTAACTGCCAGAGACGGTTTACTAAGGTCTCAATGTCTCGATTTTATTATTGTAATTGTAATTGTAATTGCAGTGATCGTAATTGTTATCATGGTTGTACGAAGTTAAGACGGATATCGTGTCTGGGGCCGGACCAGGAAGATGCCTGGGTCAGGCTAACTCGTTGCTGTCGGGAAAGTGATCGCGCGCGTCCAGACAAGCAGCCAAATCTAAGATAAGGTTATGCAGAGTGGGATGCTCGAGGACTTCCGCTTCCGGCAAAGGCGGGTGGCAGCGTGGCCTCTGCTGCCTACCTCGAAACGAACGGTGTAGGTGTAGCACCACATCGCAGAACACATATCGGACTAACAGCAGCCGCAAAAAATCGTCCCCAAAAAACTGTAGTACACTGGTTTCTGAAAATTAACAAATGCAATTGTTAGTGACCTTTCTAACGTCTTTTCGTTTTGAAATCATAGTAATATATTTCGGAACCTCACATTTTATATGATTACCTGTCGGCAATTTATTGTAACAATGAAAGACAATAAATTACATTATATTGACTGCTCCATGCAATATGTCCGTATGATGAATCAAGTAAAAGTTATTCCGTATAAAATATCAGGTTGATTTTGATCTGTATATAAAAATCAACTTTATTTTTTGTTCGACCTCCCTTGAAAACGCGCCATTGCATGCACGTAAAGCAGGCGTGAAGTGGCTGCTTCCAGCCCAGTGACGTTTGCGCATGGTCACTCCGTCGCCGGGCCAACAAATACTTTACGCCCGCTACCCATGAAAGTTTACGCCCCTACACGTACGCTGCATTGAGCGAAAATGAGGGTGGCATCCCATGATTGCAGAATTGCGTTGCGTTTTGCATCAAATAGCTAGACATTTCAACCATTGATATTCTCCTAGTTAGTGAGTTGTATGAAATTTACAATGATCAGAAATGTAATGTTCCGAAACTGTGTAATTTTACACAAATCTTTTTGTACAGTGCAGCTAATGTATTTTTCGCTGATAATTCTTATGTCTTGGTTAGAAAAAAATCAAACAATTGGTTGAAACTTGAACTATCATGATAAAAATATACATTATCAATAAATAATTCTCTAACACATATATCATTCTATAATCTATATCATTCTATAATCTATATCATCCTACATCACATGCTTGTTTTCAAGGAGGGTAGGACAAAAAGTATAGTGTATATCACGGGCGTAGGGCTATTTTGCCTCGTGTGAACGTTACCATCGCTTCGCTCGGGCGACAAGTTTATACTCGTCAAAATAGCCTTCTGTACGCCCTAGATACACAATGTACTATTTTGACAGGTCGATTTTTTGCAATAAAATAAATCAGCAAACCATTCTGCAGTGAGTGGTAAAATATTAATACATTTTATATAATAGTACGTTTCGGAGAGAATTCCATAAAATTTTAATACGTGATATAAAGCAATCTAACCTGATTTTTCATGCGGAATAAGCGTAGCTTCATTCTTCATACGGTCCTATATAAAATTGTGACTTTTTGTAAGTTTCCAATTTCGTGTAAGATTTTGTTAAAGTAACCGAATTCTAGAAAAAATTGTATATAGTAGAATTTTGTTTTTATTTTACACGCATTTAATGATTTTATTAAATAATTGAAACAAATCTCCCAAAGTCTACCAAAGGCATTGTTGTTAGAGTTGGATTTTTCTTATTATTCTGTATTGGGCTGTCCCGGTATATAACATCAGTCACGGACATATTTTTGTAATGCAATTAAGATATCTGATAACAGCAGTATGTCTGATTTCACTTATTGGGCAAAACCTGGTTTCTGCCCCACGATCCACGGTTTGGTTTGCAGCTAAGTTCATGACGGGGGGGATCTGCAGCTTGAGGTGAGATCCGGACAACACCGAGCCTCTAACGTGAGGTCCGAGCGCCCAACAGCCTGCCTGTGCCATAGAGGCTCATTAGGCTTATAGTGATTTTATTATCATTATTGAAAAAATTGGAAAAGCTCATTTTTAAACTCCCGGTGCCCCACACCAATAGGACAAAAACCGGAGTTTATAAGGTTCATGTAAAAATCCTTTGAATCGAGTTTTCTCCTAAATCACAATATATACGCGTCTGAGACTTGGCACAAACATTCCTTATGTCTTGAGAAAGGTTTACTTGTAAGAATTTGTATGCTTCCTCTGCAGATTTTCGATAATTATGCAAAATAAAAATTCTCAAAATAGGATGTGAATGGGAGGGTTTGTTCAATGACCATATTTCCCTCTCCACTCTGAAGAACCCAGATAACAATCGTGTGAGGCACGCGGTGCGTGCAGGGTGTGGTGCATATGCGTCGCATTTTGTGAGAGGAATGTACGTGCGAGAATTATGCGTCGCACAATGCGAGAGGCACGTATGTGCGACGTATATGCCTCGCATTATAAGCCTCATATTATAAGCCCATTTTTTGATAATAATAATGTAATTATTATCGTAGAAATAATAAATGTCAATAATTTACTACTGTTTGGAATAAAATTCAACATGGCGTTTCTTTCTGTTGTTTAGGGTTGGTCGTTCATGATCAGTTGTCCATGGTGCAGTGTGAAGTGTTTTTATCACGTTCTGTGATCTGAGATTTTTTTTTCACTTTCACAAGTCCAAGCTTATCTTTTCATCGCTACTGAAATTACGAGGTTTATAAACTCCATTTCAGTAGTGGTGCATTTTTAGTTTTTATATTTTTCTAATACTTGACACAATTTGAAAAAGCGAGTGTTTTTTCCAATTACTCCCAAGATATACCTAAAGTAGAAAGTAGCACAGTGTCATTGTACAATGTAATTTTACGAGGATTATAAATCTCACTTTTCACCGTCACGCGTACGACCTTCACGACGTGCGAGCGATATGCGTAGCATATGACGACGCATCTGCGTGGCGCGGTGAAGGCTTGCGTGCAGGATTAATCCGCACGTATGCGAGTGGTACCACTGACCAATTCAGTAGAAATTCGTTGTTAAAATTCCTCATCTGTATAAATATATGTAACATTAATTAATTATACTAATATCATTCAAATAGTTAAAAAAAAAAATAAAACTTTTTAATTAATTTTTAGGTTAGAAATTATGATAGATAAAATTTTTTACCTTATGAGCTTTATTTTTGGAAATAATTGTTGTTACATCTTTTAAAAATTTACATAGATCAATGTTTTTCTAAATCGATACATTTTCTTCCATTAATAACTTGGTGAATTTATTAAAACAGACCGGGCTTCTATTTCGCTCAATTTTTGCTACAATACATTCAATACAGAGAGAAAGAGAGTTCTTAAGGGCATGTGATACTGCGACCTGTGGAAAATCAGGTTATAACAAAAAAAAATTATTTTGCTAAACTTGAGTTTAGCCTAACTTGAGGTTAGGAACGGGTTTCAGCACTC
>CAKNXH010060300.1:0-37045 GCA_932178445.1 Andricus quercusramuli
ATATATATATATATATATAATATATATATAATATATATAATGCTTTCCGAATCGGATGATTCATGACGTTATTTTTGAAACATGTACTTCTTTAAAATTGGATGTGGCAAATAATAATTCAGAATAATTTAGATACTTCAGAAAAAATTGTTATATTGTAAATATGCTTGTCCAGAATTTTCTAGTTTGAATTCTGGAAAATTTGTAATATTTATTAATTTCGATGCTGCAAGCAAACATTAAAGTATTTGAATTAATTTTGGATTGATTTTAATGTGGCTGCTTCTGTCAAACTCTAATTACTGCCGACTTTGAAATCCACCAACTTTGAATTCCTTCCTATTTGGAAGCTTCACAAGTCAAATTACTTTCGAATTAGAATCATTTCGAAATTAAGGGTTAAGGTAGGAATAGGTTTGATTTTAATTTCTTCTAAATTAGAATTGATTGACATTTTTTAATTTGTCAATTACAAAAATACTTTTGTTCGGTACTTTGGAGACAGCAAGAACATAATGGGAAAGAAGGAAAAATCGGACCCGCTCTAAGGATGAATTTCACTGATGTCACTTTTATTATTTAAATTATCCTTATTATGAATAATTTAGATCCTCTACAGTTATTTAAAAACGTTCGCATTTCTAAAGAATTATGCCTACAAAGAAAAGCCTGAAAATGCGGTAAATCTACTGGGTTCTAAGTTCCCATGCATATGATCTATAATTGACCAATTCTATTTCCAATCAGGCAAAATTTCAAGAAAAGTCTAGGTTACGGTGTCAATTTTTTTATGTAGATATTTTATTCTACAGTGGAAATACAAGGGCACGTATACATGTACATATACATGCATATGTATATGATAATATTTACCTACTATATATCTGGCAAGTTTCATTCATAGTAAACCCGTCCTTCATATTGAAAAAATTATTTTTGAAAAATCGAATTTTCACATTTTTCTCAAAAAGAACGAAGGTATAAAAAATGTTCAATTAAATTTTACTCGTGTGGAAAAGGTCTTCAAAACATACATTTTGCTCTCTTATAATTGTAGAAAATTAAGGATTTTTTTTGTTTTTTAACTGTGGAATACGTTTTCCTTTATTTTCCAAGTACCAAATAATTCTGACACCCGAAGCCTGACCTTTCTGCTTGACTCGAAATGGAATTCGTCAATTATTAAATTTTTACAAGGATTTATACCCTAGCTTAGAATCATCGATATTTCGATTAGAAGTTTGAAATTCATTCAAGGTCGTGATACAGAGTCAGGATTTTTAATTGGTTCATCTTGAGTGATTCTCAGCATCCGGTTAGCTGAACTAACCCCAGAGCGATGCATTCATGAGCGGGAATTAATTTGGTCTGAACTATGCGGGAGGTATTTTGATATTGAAATGCACTGTCGAGTTTAATGCATTAATTTTGCAAAGTATTAGGATGACACTCAAATTCGTGAGGGGTTGATGTGCCTGTGCCGATTTCGAATGAGGCGAGACGTGCGCATTAATATGCAAGGAAATATCATAGTCGCGAAGCGAAGAGACTCTTTGGAACACCCGTTAGACCGGGGTATGAATGCAATATAGATCGAGAGAGGGACAACAGTTGGTGGCATAAAGAGGACGGTAGAGGGTAGAGGCCGAGGATCGATAGGTATATAGACTATAGAAGCAGAAAGGAACACAGGAAGCTTCGGCTGACACAGGAAAGCAGGCAAAAGCATTCGGGAAGCCTTCTTACAAGCACTTAAACCATGCTTAAAGGCATTTATTTGAATCTGGTTTTGCGGGGCAGATTTCACAGTCTGGCGGTTGAAAATTTAGGTTCAATTTTTGTGAATACGTATTCTAAATATTATTCTCTTTTTTTCTCGAAGCTATTTTTTCGTAAAACTGTTTCTGTTGTGTTTTATTGTGTCATGCTAGCTTTCTTTGGTTTACGCTCGGGTTTATGCGTAAACTAGAGAATGCTAAGATGACGTAGCCTACTAGGTTGCCTTTGCCACACAAAAAAACTTGTAGAGAAAAAAGCGAATAATATTTAGATTACCTAGTACGAAAATTAAACATAAATACTCAACCGTTGAACCGTAAAATCTGACCCAGCAAAACCAGATTCAAATAAATGCTATTACATCCATTGCTTATGAGACTTCTGTGCTTATGTTATGTGATACGATATACCGATCCGATTATACTCTGAGACAAACTTTCCACTTCTACCTACTTCCTCTTCAGTGTCTCCTTTTCTTGAATTCAGATTTTTGAACAACATCATCATCCTCCTCTTTATTTTAACTTTAGACGTGTTAGTGTTTGGAAAATTGCTTCTTTCCAGTTCATCCCAGGCCCCATGATCCTCTACAGAAATAGGGGAAGGTTGCCTAAGACGAGCCCCCTTCCATATTTTCCAAAAATTTTCGATTTTAAGGAACTTTAGAAGCAAAAGCGATTATTGGCATCATAGTTTGATGTTTTCTTTACAAAGTTCGCACACTTAAAAGTTCAAAAAATGTTTAAAAGGCAATGAACTTCGATGTTGTAATTAAACACTAGATATTGATGAATTTTATTCGCAGCGTATTGTTTAAACATAATGTTTACGTTTATGACATATAAGTTACGTAAAATACATTATAAAGCGTAAAATAAGCGTCAAATAAGGTCTAACAGAAAATAAGTGTAAAAGAAGTTCAAGGACTAAATATTTATGAAAAGTTATAAAATTTCGAATATTATTCATCTCAGATCCAGAATTTACTGATATAAATCGAAAAAGCAACATAGTTTAAAAAATTTCTTATTCATGATGTAAAAGCAAGAAAGAGGTTAGGTCATTACCATTGAGACCATTTGAATCATCGGAAATTTACAAGGAAAGCAGATTTCGCTTTTACCTACAGTTCTCTAACCTAACCGGGGCTCGTTTTAGGAATTTCGCATGATCACAATTTTTTTAATATTTTAATCAAATAGCATGAGAATTAATAAAACGTAAGTATCAGTTGCAAAGTTTACAAAATTATCTATCAAACAAAAACATAACTTACTCCTTGAAATCATTAGAAGTTATTAAATCACAACTTCTAAAACAGGTGTAAGTTCGTTCTCTAACGTACGAAAATAATTTTTCCTTTCTGTTTTTGTTAATTTACTTCCAGTGCAGGAAAAAACACCTTCAAAATAACCAGAAGTTTGCTAAACACGTATTCGCATGCGTAAATGATAACTATATTGCTTTTGTAGAAAAATATTCAGGGTGTCAAGTCTTAGGAGGGGGCTCGTCTTAGGCAACTTTCCCCTGTGTAAAGCGTATAAAATTCGCTGCAAAACTAAAAAAAAAGAGTTTCGAAGTTTAAGCCATCACTAGTCGATTTTGAGCGAATAATTTTGTTTACATAAAAAAATTCTAGTTTTTGTGAATAGTCCCAGCAAATATAGCAAATTAAAGTAAACTTAATTTTGAGCAGAGCTAGAAAACAATGCTCTAGCTCTAATAGCACCGAAATAACCAACTTCTGTAATTTACCCTTTCTATGAAATGTCAAACATCCATTTTTAGATTAAATTTCTCGTGTTTTGAAATAATTAATTTCCTGAGTATACTAGATAAAAATTTGTTGTGTATTATTTACTGAACATAGAGTCTACTCTAATTTAGTCAGAGTCAGCTTTCTCTCACGATGCCCAGGAAATGAGTTATTTAGGAAAACAAGAAATTTAATTAAAAGTGGATGTTTAAGAAAATTGCATAAAAAGGGTAATTTGCAGAAGTCCATTATTTCGGCGATATTCAAGATACAGGTATGGTTTTTTTCAAATCTACTCAAAATCAAGTATACTTTAATTTATTTACTGGAAACTTTCACCAGCGGCACAATGCGCCAAAAATACTTTTTTGGGGCAAAAATCGCTTGACAGTTCAATTTTTAACTGCTCATTTTTTATTTTTAGCTGAAGCAACATGTTTTATTTATTGACAAATCAATTTGGTCGTTTTTTTATACATTTTGAAGTGCGCTGCTTCTCTAAAGGTTCTCAAATTTAATCAAACAAGGCTTAAATAAATATGGTATTTCAGAAGCTAAAAATAGATAATTTATAATATGGAGTATGAAAAAAACCTGTTTCTAATATTATAAACAAATTGATGAACAAGTGTCATTTTTCGCGATTTGCAATGATTATTTTTTGAAATTCAAAATTTGGCACAAAATATGAGAAAAATTAATGTATCATTAGGATTAGTTGAAAATAGCTGCCCTTTTGCAATTCTTTAAAGAATCTTTGTGAGCAAATACAAGATGTGATAATGTGTGAACAAATAGGCTCAATTTATTTAGCAGAATAAACTCAAAAATGTCTTTTCAATGACACCATGTTTTTACCATGTTTGGTCCGTTCCTATATATATATATATAATTAAAAAAAAGTTAAACAACCACCGCAGGGTACCACTAAGAGCAACTGCCATCTGGAAAATATGTCAATGGCCCCCAGTAGAACCGCGGTAAAATATATATATATATATATATATATATATATAAGCATAGGACTTAAAGTTATACAGTGACCGAACGCGACTTGGAGCGGTATAGAATGGAGGCGTCGATTATTATTAAAAATTAACAATTATTGTAAACAAATGTCCATGTTATCATTCTTTCCTAAATAGACTTCATTGTTTACACGCACTGTTAAAAATTCCCGCATAAAACTTCCACTAAATGTATTGGAAGTTTATTTCCGAAATGTTGAGTAACGCTACAATACATAATGTTTTAGTTTTCAAATGCAACGGATCATGCAGCGATACATGGGTCGGATGAGGCGCATGCGCACAATTTTCGACTTATAAACGTTATAATACATATATTGCAATTTCGGCATTCCAATACCGTGTTTGCAATTTTGCCTATCGCTTGTATTGTAGAAGTGTTGGAGAATTCCAAACATTTTTAACAGTGCGGATTTGACTAAAAATATCTTGCCAGTGACATTTTACTATTATTATTTTTCAAATTAATAATTAATGTTTATTATTTTAAAAATTGTTACAAGCAAATAAACATTTCGATCTCTTTCCTATTAATAGTCTAATATTTTTAAGGAATCAACTACAAATGTCTTATTTTAACTTTTTCTTGCCATATTTTCAAAAATGACGATAATTGATAATTATTTGAACCATTATTACAATTAAATGGTCATTTTGACCAAGTTTTCTTATATAGGCTCCCTTTTGTGTAACCGACTAAAAATGCAGGTCGTGTCTTAGGGTTCACAGGTTATTGAATTTATTAGGTACCGCATCTTCACGTCAATCGAAAATGTTAATAATCTATTATATAGATCTTATGCATCACTAGGAAATTTAAAATAATTTACAACGTAAGAAATTATTTTAAATAACTTTCGAACGTAAAAAATAAAGGAAGCATTTTTAACAACTGCCACCTAGACGATGGTGAACACCCGGGTCGAAATTTAGGCCCTACTTTGAAACTATAACTCCTACCTTAGTAGGCGCTGGAGCAGCAAAGTAGGTTCAAAATAAGCAGCGATTTCAATTCAATTTAGACCCTGCTTTGACGCTAAAAATGTCCGAAATCGGCCTTTTTTCCAAGTTTAGCGTCAAAGTAGGGTCTAAATTAGAGCCTGCATTGGTGCTCCAGGCCATACCTTACCTTGGCGCTCCAGACCCTACCTTGGTGCTCCAGCCCCTACATCGGAAATAATAATAATAATAAAAGAATAATGATGGCGTAATTTCGGTAATGGTTATAAATTTTTATTTCGGGTTCCCTTCTGTGCAGAAATACTTTTACTATCAACTGTACCTCAGGAACTTAATATTGAAACAAAACTCACGAAGTATATAATTCTTTGTTTGTAGTGTTTTTTATCGTATAATTTGAAAACTTCTTTGTCAAATATCGTTGACGTTCACTTCAGTTCAGTGGAAAGATTTTTCAAGAGAATGATGCCGATTTGGGTTGAAATTACAGACTATTCCGACAATTTTTTATTTAATTTTGTTTCCCGTAACCTCTTCAAATTTGGTTGTCTTTCACAAGTCGAAAATCTGATTTATATTCTTTTATGACTACTTGGGACGATAGTATTCGATAACTTAAGGCTCAAATGGGAACTTTAGTTTCGGTTCTGTGAGAAAATTAACATTTTTAGAAAGAATCCTTTCCTTTTTGCTTACAGATACTTTATTAGTGCTAATATGGAGAAACTGTTCGATTCACATAGTCGCAATCCAATTCAGTTTTAAAAATCTTAATCTGCAAATGACAGGTACGCAATTCACGGAGTCGCCTTTTCAATCGGTTCTTGTTTCCGAGGTGTAGCTTCTAAATATTCAAAGTAGGGCTTGTAGGTTCAAACGGATTCTAAGGAGGCTCTAATGTTTCATTCTCTAGGAGTAAAAACCTTAAAGTAGGGGCTATAGGTTTAAATGGCGTCAAAGCAGGTTCTAATGAGGAGCTGCAGGTTCAAAGTAGGGTCTAAATTTCGACTCGGGTGCAGGCTTAACGATTGTTCATTATGATATTTTAATATAAAAGTCAATGGCAAGGCATTCTAGTTGATTGATTTATAAAAATTGTACAAAGAAATAAAATTTGCTGTCAATTTGAAAAGTATGACAACAAAAAGTCATTGGTAGAACATTTATAGTTGAATCCATATGAACAATTGAGTCTGTTCATGGAAGAATGTGATAAACATGGTCGTATGTTTACAATGATTGTTTAAATAAATCATGAAAATTGTCAAAATACAAAATTTGACAACAAGAAATCATTGGAAACACATTTAGAGTTTATTCTGCGAAGAAAATTGAACCTATTAGTTCAGACAATGTCAAACTTTGTATTTGTTTACAAAGGTTGTTTACACGATTTCAAAAGAGTAGCTATGTTTATCTAATTATAGTTTACCTTAATTTTTTTCATATCTCTTGCAAAAATTATGAATTTTAATAAATAATGACATAACGCTTGTTTATTAATTTGTTTATAACATTATAAACTACTTTTTCATACTCCAACAATGACCAGTTGTTTACGTATAGTTATTATACTGATTCAAGCCTTGTTTTATTTTATTTAAGAATCTTCACAGCAGTGACACATAAAAAGTTATAAAAGATAAACAATTACATTTTTTAAGATATACATTTTTTTTAAGTTTTTAAAAAACCTTTCGGTCACTTAAAAAACAGATATCAAAATCCCTTGAAAATTGAACTGTTGAACGATTTTTCTTTAAAAAAGTGCTTTTTGGCACACTGTGAGCGGTGCTTAGGAAATGAGTTATTTAAAACAAAGTAGAGCTTTTTATTATTATTTCTTAATTGTCTGTACAAAGTCGACTGCTGAGGGTCATAACTTGGAAACTTTTACAGATAGAACATTCGATTTTTTATTATTGCAGCGAATTTTATACGCTTTCATTCTGGTAGAGAGGCTTTCTGGACCTGGGATGGACTGGAAAGAAGCAGTTTTAGAAAAACTAATATTTTTTCTACTTTTTTTACCATTATTCGAAAATATGGAATGGATTTAGTTCTCGTCCTACAGCCCTTTTTAGATTTTAAACTTAACGTTTTTTTCTGGAAGATGTACATTTTCGGAGGATTAACAGGGAATGTTTTAGAAAGTTTTAAATTTCGAGGTGGGAGAAAAATGCCCATTTTCCTTTATTGGGCTGTAAATCTATATAGCTCCAGAATTTAATTTTTTTTCTTTTGAAACGAAAATATTGAAGGGATTTAGTTCTCGTCCTACAGCCCTTTTCAGATTTTAAACTTAACGTTTTTTTCTGGAAGATGTACGTTTTCGGAAGATTAACAGGGAATGTTTTAGAAAGTTTTAAATTTCGAGGTGGGAGAAAAATGCCCATTTTCCTTTATTGGGCTGTAGATCTATATAGCTCCAGAATTTAATTATTTTCTTTTGAAAAGTGTTTCTCAAAGATTTGCAACTTCCTAGGAGAAACAGGGAATGTTGTACAAAAATTTTATTTTCGAGTTGGGGGAAAATACCAATTTTCGTAGATTGGGCTTTAAATCTGTATGGCTCTGGGAATTAATTTTTTTTCGCTGAAAGTCTTTCTCTAGATTAACATAATTTCTATTCCGGCTCCACGGAAATTGTCAACTTCCTAGGAACAACCGAGAATGTTTTAGAAAATTTTGAATTTCGGGGTGGGAGAAAAGTTCAAATTTGCCTTTATCGGGCTTTAAATCTCTATGGCACTGGAAACTCATTTTTTTCTTATTAAAAATGTTTCTTCTGATTAACTTGGTTCCTGTTTCAGCTTCGGGAGGATTTACAACTTCCTAGGAGCAACAAGAAATGTCGTGAACAAATTTTAATTTCGAGTTGAGGAAAAAACAATTTTTGTATGAAAATTCAGCTTTAAATGTCTATAGCTGTGGAAATTAATTTTGTTTTCCTATAAAAGTATTTCTTTAGATTAACCTACTTTCTTCCGGCTTCTTGAAGATTTACACTTTCTTAGGACCAACTAGTTTCTTCATAAGATTCGATTACCTATTCGGAAATCGACGGAGGTTAGGAAACGTACCTCGAGATTGTTTCTTAAAAACATTAAATGCAACTAAATAATGGATTTTATTGACACTTTTTGAACCGAAATAGTTAAATGAATACCTAGGCGTAGGCTTTGAACCCACCCCGTCGGCTTGTGGGTTCGATTCCCGCCTCGCACTCTGGAAAAGCCTCGGCGGCCTATGCGGTGAACACTGGCCAGCAAGGGAGCTGTTCATCTTCGGAGAGTCGTGGGACCGTACGTCAAGAGAAAAAGGTTCTCTATGTTCTCTTGGTGGTTCGGAACCCACCTTAAACTGTAGATGCGTTGAAATTTGATTTTAAAGCTTCAAATGTAATTTTGATTGAGTGGAATGTTTAAAAAATTAGATTTCTCAATATTGTTAATGCTTCCGAATAAAATCTTCAAAATTTCGAAACTTTCAAATTAAGATTCTTTCAATATGAACGCTTCAATGTGTGTAAACTTGAAACATGGAATTAGTTTTGTTTGTTATTAAATATTGTCTGCTCTCTGATACTGATACGTTTCAAATTCAGTCTCGAACCAGCATTGCTTTCTCACTTCTTTTGAAAACTGCCAGTTTGCAGTCAGAGTAGCATTTTCAATTTGGATCTGAAATTGGCCCAATCGGGTTTCGTGTTCGTGTTGAAAGGAGATGTGTAGCAGACACGTTGAAAGGGCAGAACGGAAATAGGTGAAAACAGTGGGGGAGCCCCAGGCCTTTAAACAACGGGATCCGACAAATAACTGAAACCACATATACGAACACTAGGGTACCAGCAGTGCACAAGCAAAACTCTGTAAATTGGAAACAGCTTCAAGTACAAGATCTTTTTATTACAGTTTTTTTATAATCCTTTTTCAATATGATAAACAAAGTCACATATAAGAGAAACAAAGTGAATTATATTTCAATACAATTCTAATTCAGTTGCAGCTTCAGCAAAGCCAAATGTGTTAGTCAATCGTAATTAAACAAATTATAATTTCTCTTTTTTTAATACCCTTATTTCGATATTAGTTGTTCAAAGTGAAAATTGAATTTTTATGCCCTAATAAATGTGCCCTGAATTTAGGACATGAAATATTATTTCAACAGAATTTTAATTAAAGGTCACTCGTAATATTAATAAGTTTCACTGAATTTTATAAGAAAGATTAATTTTTCCTCTGGTGGGTTTCATTTATGTTCAACTTGAAGCGAGAAAGTCTCCTCGTGCATTTCCACGAAAAAGAAATGTGCGCGTACCAAATATGGGACAAATGGCGTCATTTTAATTTTCATTATGGTAGTGTCAAGCTCTAGAACTCCAGGGCTGAGACGTGCCCGAGAAGTGTAATACGCTTAACGTTGATTTACGCAATTTTTTCTGTCGTTTTATATATTTTTAAATATTTCAATTCTGCTCAGCTTTGCGCTAGATTTTTAGTTTGAAAACTAATATAGCTTCCTTTAAATCTATCAGTGTCAGGACCTGACGTGGCTTATGCTCATAAAAATCCATCCAATGCATAATATCTCGTTTCGGAACTTATTTCACAATATTCGCAATTTTTAAATGTCAAATTCGTGCTTGAAGAGAGGAATGACGAATGTCTCCGTTCAGATAAACTTTAATTATTATACATCAGAGGATAATTCAAAATTTATTTAAAATTCGAAAAACTTGGAAACATTAAGCTAAAATAAATCTCTGGAGAGTACTTATGCAAATAATGGGAAGTAGCTCTCTGTTGAGAATGATTCTGTTCTTTCAAATCTGAACTTAAGATCGCTTGTTGCATAGCCTAATGAATTTATCATCAGGAGGTAATGGAACCAACCCGCTGAATAATGCAGTTGAATACGCCTTTCAATTGAACGGATATAATAGAGTTAATCAGTTCAATTTACCGGCCTATAGGACAGCCGAGCTTTGGCTTTGATGCCTTCGCTTCAGGCGACACGAATGTCTACTTTGTGCTTTTATAATTAATTCATTCGAGAAAAATATAGAATCTTATAGCTTAGCATTTTCAAAGCTTGAAAATAAATTTCTTTGAAAGAACATTACACCTGTAATGGCTTGGGAGGAGAACCAACAATTTAAGTACTTACCTTACTACTATTTATCTCTGTTGTTTAAATTTATTGCAAAGGGGGAAGTATTTCTAAAAAAAAACTAGTCTAACAATTCCAGGGCCTGAAATATACCAAATTTAGAACTTCCCACTTTTATCCCCCCCCCCCCCCCCCCCTGAAAGCGAGGTATAATATCCAAGAATATGTACGCATAGAAGTAATAAGTAAGTAAATATTATAATAAATTTTAGAGTAAATGTTAGGTAAAAAGGGTAATTGCATTTTATTTCGCTGAAGTCGGTTGCGGCTTTATTATTAAAAATGTTGTACCTTAACTATAAGATTTATGTGAATCATAGAAGTGAGAAGAAATAAAATTCTACAATTTGAAATGAAATTCAATAAAATTAGACGTATTTGACCGTATTTGAAATAATGGGCGAAAACTGTATTTAAAAAATAATTAAAACCCCATTTTTCAACCCTTTCGAAGCGTTATTGAAATCGCATGGTTTAATTTTTAAAAATTAAAACTTACCTCACAAGGGTTATTGTTCATAAGAATTTTCAAAATTTAATCCCTTTTTCCAATTTTTTATGCTTAAATATTAAAAATTGCACTTGGTGGTTTTGTTTATTTCCCGAGATGAATATCTTGTAAGGAGTAAAATGGAAAAATCTGGATGAAGTTGGCCAAATATTTGAGAATTAAAATTTCTCACAGTTGAATCACAAAAACCGATTTCAACTTAGTTGACACCTTGTTTAATCAAACCTCAAAATCACAATATTTTGAGCAATTTTGAAAAGTGCTGTTTCAATAAAAGAGGCTTGGGCCCAACTTGACATTTTCAGAATGATTAAATAAAGAACTGTTTAACATATTTTAAATCCTGGATTTTCTAATTTCCCTTTCTGCAAGATATTCATCTCCGAAACTGAACAAAACATCCAAAGTGTAATTTATAATATGTCAACATCCAAAATTGAAAACGGGTTTAAATTTTGATAATTCTGATGAAAAATGTATCGTATGAGATAAGTTTTAATTTTAAAAACAAAACACTGTGAATTTTTATAGCGTTTCGAAAGTGTTAAGAATGGTTATGTTTAAGCAAAATTTAGAATAACATTTTAGCCCATTATGTAATATCAAAGTTACTCTTCCTGGTGTTATATACAAGTTTAGAGACTTTCACATTTTGAAAATCAAATTTCAAAATAAATAAAAGTGATTCAATAAATTTTTGAGACAAATAAGTTCCGAAAACATTGATAATTATTATAGTTAAGAAATTTTTTTTTTAATTTGGACGCTATCAACTTCGGCGAAATATAATTGAATGGCCCAAGAATCATTTTTAATTGTAAAAAAGATATATTCATCATTTTACAAAGATATAAATTCAGCATACTCCATATTAAATATATTGTACATTAAGGGTGTTGAAAAAGTCAGAAACTCAGCTTGCATTTTTAATTTTTTTGTTTCTTTTGGGTTAAAAATTATTTAAATGTGTATCGCATTACAAACATTTTTTTCTTATATTTTAATTAACTGCGTCTTTTTCGTGGTTCGTTTCAAACCAAAAAGAACCAGGAAATCAAAATAAAAAAAAAATCAGTATTATCGGCGAAAAATTATAGGCATCTGCATTTGAAGCTTAACAACCCAGCCAAAGAAAGATCGACTGATAAGTAAATAGTCATTTGAAAGCTGAAAGTATTCCACGTAAATGAGCTTGAAAAGGTTAACGTGCAAATTCTTTTGTGCTTTGCAGACTGAAAAATGTACAAAAAAGTAAGGAATTTCGGACACATTTTAAGACGACTCAAGTTGAGAGCATCATTTCTTATACAAGAGGCAATGGGAAAAATTTGAAAAAAGTCATGAATGTGAGGAAAATATCTGTGAGCAAATTGCAGTTGACAAATTTCAGAAATAATAAAAATTGTTGCTTAAAATTACAAAAATGTACAGCTATACTATCTTCAGTTCTAGTGGAGATAATAAAGCGATTCAAACTCCAAACTGTCACCAGCGAGGATGCATTTTTTTTTGCTACTAACCACTGATGCATTTCTTTGACCCGTGCTTCTGAACTCTTGCACAGACACTGACACCTCTTCTGACTGGCAGTAAAAAAATGCACCCCCGCTGGTTCCTAACAATTACTTTCGAACAACAAAAAATGTCCGAAAATATTGTGATTTCCACCAAAAGTAAACCAACCACATCCGTCCGGGAGATTGCAAATGATTACAGAGCTCATCTGTTTCAGTTTTGTAGAACTGAAGATAGTATAGCTGTACATTTTTGTAATTTTAAGCAACAATTTTTATTATTTCTCAAATTTGTCAACTGCAATTTGCTCACAAACGTTTTCCTCATATTCATGAATTTTTTCGAATTTTTCCCATTGCCTTTTGTAAAAGAAATGATGCTCTAAACTTGACTCTTCTTAAACGTGCCCGAAATTCCTTACTTCTTCTTTTATATTTTTCAGTCTACAAAGCACAACATTATGTTCACAATAACGTCTTCAAGCTCATCTACATGGAACACTGTCAGCTTTCAAATGACTATTTACTCATTACTCTAGCATTTTTTTTGGCTGAGACGTTAAGCTTCAAATGCAGATGCCTATAATTTTTGCGCCAATAGTAGATGTGGTTCACTGGTTAGGTATTTAGTACATTTTTGCGTTCTGTTTTCCGTGAAAGATTATTTTTAAAAATTTTCTACTTCAAATCTTTCAGTTTAGAACTGCTCATTTTAAAATTAGAACTGCACAAATTGTCCTAAGCAATTCTCTAGTCTTTAGTCTTTCTATAATAACTGAAAAAACCAGGAAGAGTCAGGCAATTTTAAAGAATTCCTGGTATTTGTGCAAAGCTTTCAAATTTTTTTCGAATTTATTTTAGTTTAAAATAGTTTTTTAAACAACTCTAAACTTAAAGCTTCTAAAGCCACAGAGTTTCCGTACTAATGATTTCCAAATTCTGGTGGTTTATAAATTGAAGACACCTCAATCTGAATAATAATTTTCGAATTGAAATATTTCAAGTTTACAAAATTTCAAATCGAGTACACTGGGAATCCCATTCAAGTGCGTTTTAGGGCATGGTCCTAACGGCCTTCACATAAAACGAGCACAACAGTCACTCCCTCCAAACGTAAACATTCAGGGGCGTGTAACAATTTTCAATTGGAATACATAATATTACGAACCAGATGCGCGTGAAAACCCGCGCACTGCTTCTTTTTCGCTACGCTTCTGGTGGTCACGTATGGGTAAGCTCTGTAACTCCAAATTTTAGACATATACAGATTATTACTTTTACCACTGCGGATTGTTTTTCAATTGAAACATTGAAACTATTTTACACCTTTTCAAATAATAAGAGACTAATTCCAATTAAAATCAGGCAAAGGGGTCCAGCCTAAAGTGTTAGAATGTCCTACCTACTTTGAAGGATCGTAACTTCCATAAAAATGAACATATTAGCATTGTTAAGGTCTCATTCTAAAGAAAAAGGGTGCATATAATCACTAGAAATTTGGTAAACAGTAAGGATGCACCTATTCAGTCTCACATTCTGTCAAAAAATGCAGAAAATGCGAAAAAACAAGAAATGAGCATAACATTTAGGCAAAATTGTGTTGCATTGTAATATCAGGAACATCTTTTGAAATGACCAGAAAAATATGTGTAAAAGAGGTCTAGATGAAAAAATACCTTCAATAGTAATAATACGCCAAAAACCACACCTAGCAGTGGTAATGTGACTGAAACTCGACTTTTATTGATGGTCAGTTAATATATATTTTTAAAGAACACCAAAATTATGTGACAGAAGGGGCTATTGAAAAAACTACCCCTAACAGTAACAAAAATACTTGTTATAATATGGGAGTGATTTATAAGGGGTGTAATGGTCTGTATTATTCTTACAATATATTTATGTATTTCCAAATATTTATGCTTCAATTCAGATTAGGATAAAATAACAGGAAAAGAGATTGTAATGTTTTTATGGATGAAGGGGGTGCATTTTTTTCTTTGTAGAGGTCGAATTTGAGGATCGTAATGGTCCGCGAATTTCTTACAACCCGTGCAGAAATTTCGATAGGGCTCTAGTGGGGCTCCGACGAGTTTTCCCTATCTCTAATCGGGCTCTAGTGAGAAAAACTAGTCGGGCCCCCATATAGAACGTAACGCTATGGCCATAGGGGCCCCACTAGATTTTCTAGTAGGGTTCTAGTGGGGGTCGCCCGCCTACAACCCCATTTAAGAGAAGGGCCCCTACAAGGCCCCTGCAAGGCCCCTGTGTTTGATTTAAGTTAGCAGCTAGGAGATTCCATCTTCCTTCTCAGTCTTTGGCGTTGAGAAGAATATTTTTGAATTCCATGAGGAAGACTTTCTCATCGATATTTCGGCCCATTGAATCTTTACGTGTGTTGGAATTAGCAGCTGAAATAATAAAAGTACACTAAAATATGCCAATTGCTGAATTATAATTGATTGATTTTCATTTTTATACGTACCCCGAATTTTATAAATTTACTTATTTGAAATTTTTTATATTATAATATAAGAGAATAATATTTTAGTTTGTGTTATTATTAGATTATATTTACTGTTAAATTATTCGTACAAATACAATATATTCAATTATTATTACATTATTTACCTTCTACGTGATCGTCGGAGCGAGCAGCTCCGAAAATCATAACCTCACTCTCATCGCATTCTTGTTCGATTTTTTGCATTAAGCGGAACTTTTGACTGCGAAATCGTTTCTGCTCTTGCAGGTGCCTTTTCTCTTCCATCGTGGAGAAGAATAATTGTCAAACACAATAAAAAAATGACATAAAGAAATGAAAACACAAAACTTTAAAGCTCTGGCGAAGCACTGAACAGCTGTACTTGACATAACCTCTTTAACTTTAACTGACACATACGTGCCTGATTCCGAACAAAATTTTCAATAATGCCCTAAATCAGGTTTTATGGAGAAAAGCGTTCACATGCACACGAAGAAACACTATTTCTGCTTACTAAGAACGCCAGAACCCTACAAGTTAATACTTTAGGTAATAAGAATAAGATTTTAGGAATTTTCTGGTCGGGGCCCCACTAGATACAGATAGATTCACCATACCTATACGAAGCATGAAATCAGTTTTTTCTAGTCTAAATATTCTGATAGGGGCCCCTTCAGAACCCAACTTCAAATAGGGAAAGATGGGGAAATTTCTGCACGGGAATACATTTATGTTTTTCGAAATAGGGAAAAAATCCGATTTTTCCAAACTAGTGTTGTTTAATGTGAAGAGTCTTACCAAGAAGGAAACTCACGAGATATGTAAAGGGTGATCCATAGTGAGGTACTTTTTTCAATATGAATTTTTGACAGATCAAGCGTGAATAGCGTCAAGCTGTATTAAGAAAATCATCGCTCTGTGAAATAAGTTTATCGTGCACTTAGAGCAACTTACGGTCGGAATAATCGACCCACCGAACGCACCATTGCCTATACCATTCAAAATTCCAAACTGGATGTGGTCTATGCTGTCGCTGGTTATCCAATAATGAAAATTGGGTTTGGAATTTTTTGATGATATAGGACATAGGTAATGGTGCGTTCAGTCGGTCGATAATTCCGACCGTAAGTTGCTCTGAGTGCATGATAAACTTGTTTCACAAAGCGATGATTTTCGTAATACAGTTCTAAAATTTGAAGACGCTGTGCCGGTGTAAGACTTATCAAGATGAAATGGTATTCAATACTGAGTCAAACTGCAATGACCGCTTGACGTTATTCACGCGTTATCGGTCAGAAATTCATATAGAAAAAAGTGCCTCTCGATAGATCACCCTTTAGTACATAGTGCAAGCTATTTCTAAAAAAAATAAAAATGTTAAAAAGTTCGAAGTGTCTCGTCGTCCCGAAATTGGGGATGAGTAGTCAAATATTTTTCATAAGCTTGGCTCTAGTCGTATTTAACTAGTCGTTCAGATTTTTCGGGACGACTAGTCCATCCCCTTTTCCAACTCTCCCAATTTTTCGGGACGACTAGGCACAGCCTAAAAAGTTGGGTTTTTGAGAAAATATACTTTTAAGAATTTTAGAAAAACAGGCCGCCAATTTGTTATTCTTCACATTTTTGGGGATTAGTTCAAAGAGCAAGAATGTCCACGTCGAAAAAGAGGTATTCTTAGAATGATTGTAACAAATGAAAAAACATTTTTTTTCTTATAGTGTGAAATACAGGTTTCTTTATTTTCACCATAGAATGATAATATATTCAAATATAAGATAATTCCGATACGATGGTCTAGACTTTTCTTGAAATTGTGCCTGATTTGACATTAGAATCAAGAATCAAAATCAAGAGTCAAGAATCGTTCGATTATTCACAATTTCCAGTGTCAGATTTTATTGATTTTCCAAATGAAGTTTTTTAGTTAATAAGATTTCTTAAATCCTCCCGATTCTCATTATTTCCAGAGGTAATGTTCCAAATTTGTTTTAAATTGATAAATCGGGATCGAACTGCTTTACATTTCCACATTTATTGCTTTTGAATTTAACTGGGTTTTGAATTTAAAAAATTACCAAAACTAGCATCGTTTCATAACTAAAATCATGTTCCGATTATATTGATATTTTGAACAAAAGCTTTCCAATTTAGAAGATTCTCAAACTGATAATTTATTTCCAAATTTTTATTTTCTTTATATTGCAATTGTCTTAAATCAAATCTAAAAATTTGTAATCAAAAGATTTCAAACTTTCATAAGTCTTTATAAATTTAGAATTTTTTCAATATACATTTTTCAAGTATCGATCATTTCTATAATAAAAATTTTCTATTTCAAGGTATCCAAGTTAAAAGTTTACAAATTTTTTTTTTCGTATTGTAATCGCTTGGAATAGTCTCCAATTTTGAAGTTTAAAAAATTTGATCTTCAATAGAATTAAATTCTTTTTATTTAAAAATGTCAATAAAATCTCAATATTTATTCCTGATTAGGAAGGCACATCAATATGGAATTCTGCTCATTTTAAAACAAATAAAATTGAAAAGTTTTAAATTTTGAAACGCATAAAAAATGATGAATTTTCTTTAAATTTTTCCATTTCTTATTGACCCATTTAAAAAAAATTAAGTTTAAGACATTATAGCTTTTGTATGCATCCGAATTGGAAAGTTCGAAATTAGCGAAGTCTAAATTTCTTTGATTTAATTTTGTACAAGGTGAATATGCAAATAACTTCCATAATTACATAATAAAATAAAGATTTAAATAATGACCTGCTGAAACTCCTTAAATTATAGCCTCTCCATTTTATTTATCTAGATTTTATTCCCTTTGGTAAACTATAAATCTAAATTAATGTCGACTTCACTTTTCCGGAAGTTTTTTCGTCATTTCGACTTTAAATCTAGACTTCGAAAAATTCAGTTCGACGATCCGCAAAATGAAGCTTGCACTTAGAGAAGCCCTCTTCTGCAAACGCTTCTGAATTGATTTACGGAGCGAGCAATATTCATGGTGAAGCATGCAAGGTCCTCACTTATCCCTCGAGTCTGAAGAAAATGTGAAAACGCGGAAAGTAAATCTCTCGGGGCTTTGAAAGTTCAACGATCTTCTCACCACGAGATGAAAAGTATAAACACTTAAATATTTTATACTTATATTTATTTCGCCTTCCAATGTCTCATAAACAATTTCACTTATTGCGTATTCAGGCAATATAGTCAGTCAGAAGTAAAAGCCTGTGAAGAGTAAAGGCATAATATGAACCAGCGAACAAGATGCGTATAGATTTCTAGCTGTTGGGTCGTTAAAAATAATTTCCTCAGATGTATTTCCTTTACTATAGATGTAAAATCCTTCACGATTGGCTTGATTAGAAAGCCACTAGGTCTCAAAAGTCACACAGACCTGCGAATCTTCAGTCGAATAGTGTACGCAGTTGCGTAAACGTCTAAGCTCGTACGCGTCGCACTACAGGATGACGGAATGCACCGAACAAAAAGCATGCATTAAATTTTGCCAAAAACTTGGCCGTTTATGTTTGGAAATCATCGTTATGATTCGGAAAGTGTATGATGATGAGTCTATGAGTGATACTCAAATTTAAGAGAAGTTTAGGAGATTTAAAAGTGGTCGTACTTCAGTTGAAAGTGACCCTTGCTCTGGTCGGCTTGAAACGGTCAAAACACCTCAAAATGTGGAACGAGTGCGAATGTTTATTAATGGAAATCATTGTTTACCAGTAGGAGAGATAAAAGAAAACCTCGGAATTCTTAAAATTATGGTTTCGGACATTTTGAGGCAAGAGACGGCCTGATTTGTGGGTCAATGACTGGGGCATACACGACAACGCACCGTCTCATTTATCGTAGTTTATTCAGAAATTGCTGGTGAAACACGGCCTTACGGCCCTTACGCAACTTCGGCAGCTTCCATACAGTCCTGATATGGCTCCCTGTGATTTCTGGCTGTTTCCAAAATTGAAGTATCTTCTAAAAGGAAAAGGATTTCAAGAGGTAGAGGAAATGAAACAGAATTCGACGAAGCAGCTGTTAGCTATTCCAAGAGTTGGCTTCAAGGACGACTTCCGAAAGTTCGAAAGTCGCTGGAAGGTTATGGCTTCCAAAGGGGAGTGCTTTGAAGGGGATATCATCGCTATTGTTCAGGATTAACTCTTACTCCTGGTACAATAAAAGATCGGATACTTTCAGGACAGACCTCGTAAATCTTTATTTGAAATCAATGAGGATACATGTTTCTATTAAAAAATCTCATTATCAAAAGAATAGGAATCTGAACTTGAAACAATGAACTTGCCCAGTTATCTTTAGACCTTGAAAATTATTTTTGCCTTTTGACCTTTTTGTATTCTCTAAAAACTGTTTGTCCTCTTTCTAGGTCTGAAAACACCAAATTCCTGAAATAATAGTCCCAGTATTGTTATTTCTGGTATTATTTTCACTTGCCTTGGATTTTTAGGGCGAGAAACTTTTTTCGTTTCACTTGTGCTTAGTAGTATATTACCTTAGTAGAAACGCAAGTTCTATTATTTCTATTATTTATTTATTAATAGAACTTATTTTCCAACTAAGGTAACAATTGAATCGATCGAAGAAAGATTTTCACTTCTTGAACATTGTTTTAAGAAGTTATTGTTTTTACTAGTATATTGCTGGATGTGGGTATATACTTTATGAGTCACGGAATGCACAAGCTGTTGGTACGAGAGTTTCAAGTGAGAAACTGGTAATATGTAAAAGGGAGGCGTGAAGTGTTAACATAGTTCAGAGTAGCAGCAGACACTCTGCAGTCTACAGGCGGCACACCCTACTAAAAGAAAATCCTCTTCTTCCTCTTGCTTCTTCAAAACGACCCCTCACATCGACTTTGCGTCCATCCATTCGGATCTTCTACCATGTCACCAACTTATGCAACTTGTCCTGAAACCACTCCTGCTGTATTCAGATTTTAATATAGGGAATATTTCTTGATGGTTAGGTAGACAGGAAATGGTTAGATAGACAGGAAATTATAAATTAACATGTGATCTTAAAACTGGAGAGATATTTACAAACGTAAGTCTTTATAGTCACGCTCGTTCAGTTCGTTAGTTTATTTCAATTTTAAAACTCTCATAACTTAAAACATTAGTTTGAAAAATGGTATAATTTTATAAGCAGTGTTATTTTATGACCAAAGAGGTTTGATTTAGTTTAGAGCCATTCATTAATTAGCTCAGAACTTTGGTTCTAATAAATAGTCAAAGTTTCTACCCTTGCGGTTTATGACCCTGTCTACAAAGAGAATCTTATGAGAAATTATAGAGAAATTATCCCCAGAATACTATATCCCTATAATAATATATCTTATCGAAGAAGCATCTATGAAAATTCGAAAAGGATTTTGATTTGAGATTGTAGTGTAGCATTTCTCTATAATATCCAAAGGAATCTCCATACAAATTTGATAGAATCTCTTAGCATTTCTAATCGAGCTGCAAAACTGACAAATTGAAAAACTTCTACTTACAGTTGTTTCCATTAAGAACATGAGAAGTTTTTTAATTTGAAAAGAAAATGGTATAAGCGATTATCTTTTTTTTTTTCAAGCGACAATTTTTTTAAGTTCAAAATATTGGATATAATTTTGAAGTGCTATAGATCTTTTATCAGTGAACTTACTTTCGGAAGAATTTTTCTAATTATTTAGTCATTCTAAATGTAACCTCGCAATTAAAAATTTCGAATAAATAAATAAATAAATAAATAATCAATTTCAGTACCAAGCATTTAAAACTGAAAATTTTCAAACTCAGAGTATTTAAATAGGATAATATTTTATTACAGATGTTTAAACTTGCACCGTTATAAGCCAGAAGCTTTCAACATTGTACAATTTAAAATTGTTACCTGCGAAAAAATTTGTAATCTAATACTGGAGAAATTTCCGGAAATAAGCATTCAAAATGGTAGATTTTTCAATGTATAACGTTCCTAATGCAACAATTGTTTACTAAGAGATTTAAAAAGTGACATTTATTTCAAGCTTTCGAGACTAGAAACGTTCTAAACGTTATTTAAGTTCGTAACGTTACTTCTAATGCCCCCCCCCCCCACAATTGATAACACAGTTTATGAACAGCCTCGAACACGGAGCAACTTTTTGAAACTAGGCATTTTTGATTTCCAAAAATGTTATATCAGTAGGGGTGTACATTTTTGTGAATAAAATTAATATAGCCACCATATTGAATTAGTTATAAAACGCTTTTTATTTTTAAGATTTCAGGTCAAAATATATTGAATTTCAACAAAACAGTTGATTTTTCGACTGAAAGAGATTTCCTACCAAAAGTGGTGAATTTTGAACCTGAAAAGACAAATTTTTAACAACAGAAAATGAATTTTTAACCAAAACAAATATTTTAACTTTCAAGCATGAGAAGAATCTTCAACTAAGTAGTTAAATTATCAAGCCAAGAAGACATTTACTTTAATACAATAGTTGAATTTTCAACAAATAGCTGCATTTTTAATCTAAAAGATGAACTTTCAACGAAGAAGATTAATTTGCTACCTAGAGAGAAATTTTCAACAAATTACACGAATTTTCGACTAATTACACTGAGAAAATAAACCTGTTGAAAATAACCAAAATTCTGCTGAAAGTAACCAAGTAAGACTGCTAATATAGCACCTGCAAACTTCGTTGTAAAATCTAACCAAGTTGTATTGGCTAAAATTTTTTGTTTAAAATTAGCAACCTACTTGGTTACAGTAGCCAACCTCAGTCTGTTGCGATAGCTGACCTACTCGGTTACCGTAACCAATGTACTTGGTTGTTGCAGCCGACCTATACTGCTACGGCAGCAAAGCTACTTGGCTACTATCACTAATGTACTTGGCTGGTGCAGCCGACCTATACTGCTACGGCAGCAAAGCTACTCGGTTACCATTATATATATATAGCGCATGCATTTTCCCCAAATTCTATTTGTTAGACTTCCCATTTGACCGAATTTCTATGCAGCCGAGCAACGGAGATTAGGTAGAATAATAATTCAGCTGCATAGAAATTAGGTCAAATGGGAAGTCTAACAAATAGAATTTGGGGAAAATGCATGCTTTAAAGTGATCTATGTACTGCGACAGGCCCCACCCGTGTGGAAATAATTCATGGCGCTAGGCCGTTCCAGTCTAGACCGCCACGAGTCTATACTGGCGCTATCTCGTGTAACTGTGCTGGGGCGGTGCGCAAATGTAACGCTCCAATCGACCAGCCGCTATCTAAGCCGGCGGTACTGACACGTTCTAGCGAATCCAGCCAAATCTAGCAGACCTGGATGCAACCTAGATTGTAAATTTAATATTGCTTTGAGGCTAGGAAATAATTCTATAATTTCGAGGATTGTACCAACTATAAGCTGTATAATCTTACACATGTATGAATAAATCAGTTTGATTCATAATTAATAATGATCTAAAACAATATTTATAAATGAAATACTTACCTAATGATGAATTAAATTACAAATTCTGCAATGACACAGTACAGCACTGACAACAGGGGCAATTTAATTATTTATATTTCTTTCGATTAGTGCACTGTAGCAACGTTCGCATGATTGGTGAAACTTCAAGTTGCTCGTTGATGCCTGCTTTTTCTAAGTCCAAATAGTACTACTTTCTAGAATCAAGCTAGATTTTAGACAGAATTTCTATATTGATATGATTTTGAATTCTAGCTAGTGACATTAGTGGGTCTGGACAGAACTGCGTGATGGAATTTGCTATCTAGTAAGTATAGATAGCGCCAAAAGACCGCCGAGCTAGTCTGGCGTAAATAGACAGCCACGAATAATCCAGTAATGGCGCTAGGATCATTCCAGTCAGCCAGAAATTATTTCCACACGGGCACTCTCGTAGCAAATTGCATACGTCCTCGTCTGCCATATGTCCAGTGCACTTTTCACACTTTGCACTAAAAAATTGGCGCGTCACAAACCACAACCAAGGATTAGCGTCGTAATGCTGGCTGCTGGTCCGACGCATGCGCAATTGTGCTAAAATCTCTGCTCGGTTAAAATCTGTCACTACTCGGTTAAAATCTGTCAATTTAACTTGATTTACTTTTACTAACTTGCTTGAGAAAAATTAACAAGCTTATTGATTGTGTAAAAAGAGACTAGTTTGCTTGTGAAAATATAACTACTATCTGCAGCTTGGTTAAAATGTAATGCAAAGCACTTGTTTACTTGTAACTGAAAAATTCGTTTCATTTTAACAAAGAACTACTCCATCAAATTTTGCAGAGTTAAACTTGGTTCCGACAACCATTTAATGTGTTATTTTCTACCATTTGACTTTAAGCGTTTCAGCTCGGTTGTGAATAGCAACAAGCACATGATTACTTTCAACAATTTATTGATTCTTTTTAAATAATATGTCTTTAACCGAGCTATTTAGCCTACTCGGTTAACTAAAAATTTTCTCCGTGTAGTTGAATTTTCAAACAAATAATTGAAATTTTTTCTATAAATCATATGTTGTCAAACAAAGATGGAATCGTTAGATTTTGGGATGAAAACATTTTTAACGAAAAAAACGTATTTTAACAAAATAGGTCAATTTTTAACCCAAGAGGTGAATTTTCAACCAAATATATACGTTTTCCACCAAAAATATTAATGTTCTACAGAAAAAAAACGAATTTTCAACAACATTCATGGACTCTGAATAAAAGACTAATTATCTACAAAACAGTGGAATTTTCAACTAAAAAATATGATTTTTCAATAAAAAAGTTAATCTTCTATGCAAAAAGATGATTTTTAACAGCATACATGGATTCTCAACAAAAATATTGAAACTCGAATCCACAAAGACCAATTATCTCTTTTAATTTTCTACCAAATTGTTGAATTTTCAAATCAAAAAGACGTGTTTTGCATAAAACAGTTAAGTTTTCAGAAGAAGATTGATTTTCTACCATAAAGACGAGTTTTTAACAAAATACTTGCATTTTTAACAAAATAATTGAATTTTCAACCAAGTAATAGAATTTTTAGTCAAACAAGGAACGGCGGGGGAAACTTCATAGGAAACTATGAAGTTTCTTGAAAACATGGAAACTTTGTAAATGTTATCTAAGTTCGTACCGTTACTTATAATGACCGCCGCCCCAATGGTGCAAACCGTAGTTTTTAACGTGATCCCGTCACCCCTCGAATTGGTAATGTCGTTTATGGATGGATACTATAAATGCTTAAGTAGTTCTTTTGAATATTTTCTTTCAATTGCAAAAAAAATAAACTAATGTCTGAAATATATTTATGAAGCTGCCATACAATACTTTTTAGATGGGAATGTAACGAAAAGGTCGGTAGATGTTCTTTAGTATGAAATGTTGAGTGTTATTGGAAGAGAGGGAGCGAACAATCCAGGGATGGATTTTCGGGTCGCGTTTTCTGGTTATACACGGCAGTCCACTTATCTGGTACAGGGTACAATGGACAACGGTGACTAAGCCACACTTCCGGTTCGCGGAAGAAACCCACCCCAAAGTCCCCGACTCATATCCCCGACAAATAACCGAACGTCGTGTCGGCTATTTCGCTCAGTCCCCCCAGTCATTGATGCGCCCCCATTACTGCAGTCTTACCGCGTTAATTGCGAGCACTTCCCTCTGGGGTGCCGCAACGCGTGTAGCTGAGGGACCCTGGCTGATTCGCTCACCCCTTTTTCCTTTTTCCCTTTTCAGACTTTTGCTCGTATCCCTAACATCTTATTTCTCGGTGGTTAAAATATTATAATTTCTCCAAAGTAACGCCACAGCTGAAACGATTGAATTAAAATTAATTGACGCACTATAACAGATTTTACGCACTCCCTTGATTGAAGAATGAACCATATTGTTGGATATATATTAAACTAAACTTATTCTTGAAAATAATTTAGACTCTACTCGGAGGGTCGGCCAATCCACTTTTGAGCGTACACCAAATTTAAAGAAATTGAATGGGATTTTATGGGATTTCATGGAACCAAAGGTTTTGAAAGGATTTAAAAAGATTTTGAAGATTCTAAATTCTATCTGTTTTTTGTTTTTGGTTTTTACAGAAAACTGAACACCTTTTGCAAAAATTTAATTTCGGTTTTGTATGCATTTCTCTTCAAATTCAGTCTAGTAAGGTAAAATATGTTAGTTAGGCGTACTTATATTACGTTAGAACATCAACCTACACTTCATGTAACATCGGAAGTAAACCAGCATCACGGGATTTCAATGATTTTTAAGAGAACTTGACACATTTTGAAAATCTTATAAATATTTCAGAGGGCTTGAAGGAATTTCAAGCTATTTCTGGGACCTCAATTTACTTCAAACGACATTTCACGGGAATTTAAATTGAACAGTTTTTCTACAGTTTTTCGCCATTTGTGTGGATTCCAAGGGAGTATCCATTTCAAATCAGGCAGGTCTTACACTTGATGTCGCAGATTCTCTCGGGGACGCAATGTTGTTTTTAGACAAAGATGAGGCTATAAACATTTTTGCGATTTGCAAAAAAAAAGTGTACACGAAGTTATGCGTATTTGAAATGGCTGTCGTTTTCCTGAAAATATTAAAAGTGCATTTTTTCAAAGAAACCAAACTTATATTTTTTGCCAATTTTTTGTTGACAATGACTGATACGAAAAAGTGTTCAAGTAAAAGTTTGCACATCTAAAAAAGTTGTGTGAAAATACTTCGATGCTTCGATTTTATGAGGTTAAAAAAACAATGAACGCTATTAGAATCAAAAAGATAACGATGAATATATAATAATATCCAGAAGATTTCAAGAGATTTAAAAGGAATAATAAAATGTAAGGGTATTTGAAAGAAGTTTATAGGATTTCAAGGAATTCCAGAGAATCTAAAAGGATTTCTAGAATTTTCAGAAGATTTCATAGGATTTGAAAAATGTTAAGATATTCAAAAGATGTTACGAGATTTCAAAGCATTTTATGGAGTTTTGAAATGCTCGACTCTATTTAAATATACATATTTTGTTTCGGTAATAATAAAGATTGTAGGAAGATTTTGGCGTCACTAAAGAGAAAGTGAACATTTTCATATATTGATCGTGTTCAGAATAAAATCAGTCAAATTTAGACTCTGTTCATTAAGAGCTATACAATTTGGCTATTTTTTTGAAGGATGATATTTTATAATTATTCCGAACTTTGAGCTTTCAAATTTTGTTTGTTTTTATCAGACGATTCAATATTATTTTCTGGATAACAAACCATTTCATTCCGACTATTTTTAAATAAACTTTTTCAATTCTAAAAATTTTCAAATTTATATCTCAAGATTTTTTATTTTCTCCATATTGTAATGACTCTAACGGAAATTCTGTCCAATCTTCAATGGTTCGCGAATTAAATTTTAATTTCAAATTAAGTTTTAGGGTATGCTTTCTTGAAAATCCAGGAAAACAACAAATGCTTTAAGAATTTCTGGAATTTTAACCATTTGGACGATTTGTATATTTTGGGGCGGTCAGTTCTAAACATTAGTTTCCTAAATGAAAGTTTTAAAACTTGCATTATTTCCAAATCGAAAACTTTTAGAATTGAATGGTTTTTATAATTAAAGTTTTAAAATAAATGTGATTTTCTAAATAAGAGCATTCCAATTTCAAACATTTGCAAAGTAAAAGATCAACAAATTGAAAGTTTTCGAATTTTTTATCATTTTCGGACGAAAATAATTGAAATTGAAATCATTTCCAAATTGAAATCTTTTAAATTGGGACCACATTTGTAGGGTTCCTTAGGGAACCGTTGTGCAGTCGGTAATATGGCTCTCAGCACGTTAGCACGCCTGGCTCAAAAACTAATAGATTTACCTACTTAATTTTTTGCTTAAAAATGTGTTTCACCTGTCAAATGCGAGAAAAAATAATAAGAACCTTGAGAAAAATACTCATCATAGTGTTGCACGCCGAGGATGATTATGTTTTCCTCTCACTTGCATGGCCAAAAAGTCAGGCAAATGCGAATACTTCTGATAAAGTCGGATGCAGCCGCGGGTTATCACTAATGAGTAAATTCATGCAGTGATTCTAAGCCTACCTTAGGAAAGGAAAGGGCCCATATCCAGTGAAGTGGAAGCGTCTGGCGGTAAATGATACTGTAGAAGCGACGGTGACCCGTGTATAGACTTCTGTTTCACTGGAATTTAAAAATAAAAGACCTAGTACAATAAGTTTTTAACCACAGTGCTACGAGAACCTGTTAATAGACAGGTGTATTACCCAGGACTCGATCAGGTATCGACGCAATCTGTCCATGGCTTGGATTGATTACCGTAAGGCATTCGATAACACGAACCATGAGCTACTTATTAAGCTCCTAGAGTGCATGAAGGTGCATCCAAAAATAGTGAGATGCATAAAAGAGCTTATGCTCTTGTGGCGGACAAGATTTGTCATAACATCTGACAAAAGGCAAGTAACTACAAGCTTTGTCACATATAAGAGGGGGTCTTTCAAGGAGACTCTCTAAGTCCAATACTTTTCTGCATCTCCCTCTTACCTCCATCTATTGTGCAGTGCTCCGAGGCAAAAGCTCTGGATACCTATGTGGCCCGCCGAACAGAAGAGAATATAAGGTCAACCACCTTTTACACATGGACGACCTTAAACTGCTTGCTTCCTCAAAAAAGGACCTTAAAATCCTTGAAGATGCGGTAAATAGGTATTCTAAAGCGATTGGCATGAGCTTCGGACTGGACAAGTGTGCCTGCGTCCACCTACACCAAGGAAGACTAGAAACTACATCATCCAGTGACGATCAGGATGTTCAACTCATAGGCGGAAATACCATTCAACATCTTGGTATTGGAGAAACATATACATATCTTGGAATACCGCAAGCGGAAACCCAAAATGTGCATAACTTGAAAACGGCCCTTGGAAAAAGGTATCGCCAAATTCTCAGAAAAATTTGGGCTTCCGAATTATCTGGAAAGAATAAGATCCAGGCGACCAATATGCTGGCCGTTCCTATACTGCTCTACACGTTTGGTGCAGTAAAATGGAACGTCGATGAGTTAAAACAACTTGATCGAAGCACACGCAAGATGATGACAATTCAACGAAGTCTTCATCCTAGATCTTCCGTACCTCGAATATATCTCCCTCGCGATAAAGGAGGTAGGGGATTGCTAAGCTTAGAGTGTCTTCATCGAAGAACGGTTCTGGCTACAGCCTGCTCAGTTCGAAAAAGCACGGATTCCCTTATGCGACTCGTACATCAACATGAAGTCGCCAATGCTGCGGTGTTTCTATACCATGCAGCAGATAGGGCCGCAGAGGAGCTTGACCTCCCATTTGATTCCAGCGACATTACACATGGCCTAGCATCACTAACACCTCTGGTGCTCAAAAGTCGTATACAGGAAGCAGACCATACGCTCCTACTAAGAGAACATGCTGACAAGCCCCTTCATGGTAAATTCTATGGCATCATACATAGAGAAGAGCTCTCGATGGGTCTGTCCAAGGTGTTTCTCAAGCCTGCTGGATTGAAATCGGAGACTGAGGGATTTATTCTTGCCTGTCAAGACGGCGTCATAGACACCTTAGTTTACCGCGAGCGCATAATGAATGTACCTGTAAGCAATACCAACTGCCGAGCGTGAAAGCAAGAGCCAGAAACACTTGGACATGTTCTCAGTGGATTCTCTAAATATGCATGCTACGCGTACATAGAGAGACACAATGCAGCTCTAAACGTGTTATATAACCATCTTAGGCATTTCTATGGTGTTGATCTATTGTCCGTCTTGCCCTACGCCCAGGGGGAACTCGAGTCCGTTGTGAAGAATGATCAGTGTAAGATCTACTGGAATTTCTCATTCTCTGCCACTCAACGTATCAGTGCTGCGAAGCCTGATATTGTCCTCCAAGATCTGAACAACAAGTTCATTTACGTGATTGAATTCTTGGCACCAGCCGATGGTAATATCACAGCAAAGGAGGGAGAAAAACATGCGAAATATCAAGTACTTCTTTTCGAGCTGAGTAGGATGTACCAAGGCTACAACTTCCATCTCATAATCTCATACTCGGCTGTCTTCGAGGTATGAAAGCTTCATTTATCAGCCAACTCAACAGGATTCCGGCTTGTCAGCGTCAGGCTAATTTAATCGCAAATCGGATGCAAAAGGCTATTCTTCTGGGATCACTCCATCTGGTCCGTCAACACTGTTCCTCTTACAATTCTACAGAGATTGGTAGCTCTAAAAAAGTGTCCACAGGTGAAACCTTCATCTCCAACTGTCCCGTCTGCCGCGTAAGGTCGTCCACGGCTAGAGACCTGACGCCAAGGAACAGTGTTGCCCAATTTTATCACGCGTAAATTTCCTTGCTTGCTTACCTTCTAGGATAGAAGGAGCGGAAGCGGATGACGCACACGTTCCAGTTGCTTCGGGATTGGTTGCTTTAAGGAACCATGATCGTAACTTCCGGAGCCTACAACTTCTCCTATGAAAAAAATTATTATTATGAGCCCTGCCTGTTCTCGCATTGACGTCGCAGTTGTGCTTGATCTTTCCTTTCTTAACATTGACGGCTGCATTGTCTGTAGCACTACTACTGCATGCGGGACGATGGTGTCAGTGAGCGGTGAGATGGTCAGGTACATCTCAAAAATCGAAAACCTGGTCAGCAAGAACATCTGCGAGAAATGATGAGCTGTGGAACATCAACTGTGCCTGCTCAGGATGCTTTGGCTAACGTTAGCAATTTGCGTCCAACCACCTCAGCAGAAATACCGTGGGAGAGCATCAAGTGGGATACCGCAATAAAAAATATGCCCGCTGCGCGCTCGGTCTTTATATTTCCCACACACTTGTGCTCAGACCTTTTGAAATTGAAGTTCAAAGCGTCAACAACTGTAATGTTATGATTGTGAATTCTCTTTTGTTAAAGCTCCTTCGGCTTTATCGAACACATTCTTATCACGTATCTCGTGCTTCGGACTCGATTTTGTCCAAAATGTGAACTTTTCTACATTATGTTCAACACTATTATATCTAATGTGCAAATTTTATTTCTCATCGCGACTTTAATATTTTCTCCTTACTTTGCACTAACTTTTATTTTCAGCTGCCGTGAAAATGCACCCGGTTTGAGCGTGCAAATCAAAAACTGTGATTCAAACCCCTCATAAACTACAATCATAAAGTCAAGCTAAACATGTTTTTTTTTCAATTTGACTATGAAGAGGGTTCTCAAAGCACCTACGGCCTTGAAGATTACATTCTCATTGCGATACTCGCGCTTCGCGCTCAGCAGCTAGGCCATACAGACGATTCAAAAATGTCACTGAGATAATTTTTAAGTTAACCTTCATTTTAGGACCCTTGAAAAGTTTATCAAAGGCTGACTCGATTGGACAAATCCTTCAAAAGTTATCGTGGCTCCTACATTCTGGTAACCATACAGACATACATAGGGACAGACATACAGACAGACATACCGACATACATACAGACAGACAGACACCGACAAAATTTTATGATTTTCGGACTCTGGGAGTGCCGGAACATAAAGATCCGTTAAAAACCAGAGATCGAAAATTTTGACGATTACAATACACTCTCATGAATGAGAATGTAAAAAGGAATTGGTACGTCTCTATTATAAAAGTGCTAAGTATGAAACCAAAAGCGAAAAGGGATACAAATTCAGGATGAATTTTGCTGCAAAGTATCCTCATATACAGGAAGTTTCAGAATAGGATTTTTATTATTCTTATTTCAGAAGACCGATTAGTGGAGATTAAACGACAGGGTTGATTTGAAGTGTGAAAACATCGATATTGAACATCAGTTAAGAGAAGCTGCGTTACATGATGAAGCAGAGAAAATTGATGTTCTTGCTCAACCTGATGATGATCCAGTACCACCACATCCTCCAAAGGCAGATGGCCTGATTCAACCAGAGGAAAAAGCAGAGGTTTAGAAACCAAGAAGAAGATCAGAATGGACGTACCATATGAACAGAGATGGTATGCGCGTATATTTTTGGGCAGAGAAAAGTAGGCAAAATGTGAGTCACAAGAATAAAGGAACACAATTGAATAGATCAAAAGCGCTCATTAACTGTAAACAGATTGAATTTGGTTGTTGAAATAGATACCATCAAAGTGGAAGTAGAACAGCAGCCTCCTACTGACGAACTCCCTCTGGAAGGTGTGGAAAGCGAAGACCTGATTGAATCTGAAGGCATAGGTGCTAGAAATCATGAATATCAAGTACCGGATCCACTATAACCACGTGCGGACATTATTAACGTTGTTGTAAACAGCGAAATGCCAGAAAAACTACATCAGAAAGGACCTGTGTGCACTAATAGAATGCTAGTAGCAACGTCTGCCTTGTATGCCAGAGGCCAGAGTCTGGCTCAGCATCTGCTCCCACTAGTCGACCAGACTGGCGGGAGAAAAAATAAGACCAGACGAAAAACAGAATCTGGTGAATAAATGAACCAGATTCTGGTATTTAGTTTAAACACTAGTAATTAATGTAGAATATTAATAATGAAATTCAAAATCAAGCAATCGGAAATTTGAATGATCCACAGGTTTGACTAAACATGCAAGCATCCCGGTAAGAAGAGAAGAATAGAAAAAAATTAATATTTTCAGATATAAACGAAAGAGTGAGCATTATTTAATTTTTGTTAATTTGCTAATTTCTCATCGGGAGAAGTGCCCAACGAAAGAATAGGTTTATTTCCGAAACCAATTCTTTTCTATTTTCTTAACGATTGCCACTTGTGTTGTGTTCCATGCAGGCGAACATATTTTCCATTTTTTTTATTCCTCCTAATGCGAGCAGTAGACACACCCCTCATGGTTATTTTTAATTCCATACTTACATGCTATATTTTACATTAATTTAATTCTTTCTAATCCGTGCAAAAAATGTGTGCGCTTACATGGTTTCTATTCCTCCGTGTGCAACATAAGTTTGGAAATTTCATTTTTTTTTGTCATGGTTATTTTTAATTCCATTCTGACATGCTTCATTTTCGATTGTTTTACTTCTTTCTAATCTGTCCACAAAATATCTGCACTTGCATAGTTTCTATTCGTTTTTGTGGAATATAAGTTTCGAAATTTCAAATTTTTTTGTCTATCAGAACGGTGGAATTGCAAAAATTTAACCTAAAGAAAAAATTTAAAGTCAAAGAAAAAAATGGTGAGCAGAAAATTACAAAAATTTGGATTACGACTATGCTGGGCCAATATTACTACAATGTTATATAGATCGTTTTTTTGACTATGTATACTTTTTTTTGTGTGGCTGTGCAATCCATGCAAAGCACAGCAATAGTGCGTGTTCCAAGACAGATTTCATATGAAGTCAGTCAAAATATGTTTCTGTTCGATGGATTAATAAAAAATGCTCATATAATTTACCCAAATACAATACTTATTTATTTAAAAGAATGCATTTATGTCAATTCACAGTTGCGCCTTAAAATTGACATTATTCTATTTCTTTCTATTCTTTCTTTGACATTTCTCAACTTTTTAATTCTTTCCAATACGCTTTCATTAAATTTTTATGAGTGGATTAAAAAGACTAGCTTTTGCGTCTTCAAAGTGACATTATTCTCTTCCTTTCTATTCTTTCTATTCTTTCTTTTGCATTCCTCCATTTTCAATTCCTCCCAATACACTTCCATTAAATTTTTCCAAGTCGATTAAAAGGAATAGGTTCTGCTTTTTTTTCTATTCGTTGGTGGAACTTTCGATGAAGAAAAATTCACGCATTAATGGGAATTCAGATTCTGAATTTTTTGAATTCTTCTCTTCTTACCGGATGCAAGCTTATGCGACAACAGGTTCTGTTTGTAAGATTTCAGTGTGTCTCCTGGAATGTTGTGACGTGTCCGCAGTATATTCTCCCAGAAAGGGCTGAAATATATTGTAAAACTGGTACAGAAACCTATTTCGTACCATTTTACCTTATTTTAATTTTGTCTGGTGTATATCATGAGCAGTCTGGGCAAGGATCTACTATACCAGACTCTGGTGCCAGAACAGTACGCCAAAACGGAACCAGCCGGGCGCACAGTGGGGCGAAATGGAAAAACGATGTTCAAAATAATCTGTAGCTCGCAATTCTTCATCGATTTCCAACTTTTTTTTTCAAAAAATTCAGCATTAAATTCTTAAGAAACATGTCGAGGCCGATTTTTTAATTTTTTTTTAATTTATATAGAACTGCAAACATCGAAAAAAATGTTGATTTACAAAATTTTTTTTTTTAATTCTCTTTAAAAAATTTTTTTAGTGGCATCAGGGCTCAGGTTTGATGCGCAAGGGTCAGTGAAAGGAAAAAATTTGTTATTATGTCAAGTTATTTGTTATAAACAAATATTTGCAACAAATAGCCAGTATGATGGATTATGTTTTTGTGAAGTATATTTATGCATCGAAATCGCTCGTTCTGAGCAACGAGGTGACATGTGATCATGAAAATGTGATGTCCGATATCATTTGTTAACTTTAACAACAAATAATATAAATAAATGCATGATCTGAACAGTTTTAGGCAGAAACTAACCGTATTTTCTTCCGATTTTCCTCGAATCTCATTGCCAGTGATACACATTTATGTATTATTGTCACCTATAATAATTTGTTCAATTTATCAACAACAATTATAAACAAATGCATGATCTGAACAGTTTTAGGCAGAAACAAACCGAATTGTCTCCCGATTGCCCTCGAATCTCATTGCCTGTGATACACATTGATGTATTTTTGTCATCTGAAATAATTTGTTGATATTATCAACAATTATTAGAAACAAATGCATGATCTAAACAGTTTTAGGCAGAAACAAACCGAATTTTCTTTCGATTATCTTCGAATCTCATTGCCTGTGATGCAAATTGATATATTTTTGTCATCCGATATCATTTTTTAACTTTATCAACAAATAATATAAAAAATTGCATGATTTAAATAGTTTTAGGCAGAAACGAACCGAATTTTCTTCCGATTGCCTTCGAATCTCATTGCCGATGATATACAGTGATGTATTTTTGTCATCTGAAAAAATTTGTTGAATTGATCAACAATTATTATAAGCAAATGCATGATCTGAACAGTTTTAGACAGAAACAAATCGAATTTTCTTCCGATGTCTAAAGCTCTTGAGCTCTTGATTCTAGAATAAATCGTTCTTGAAATGAGGACTGGAATTATGAAATGTCCATAATAGGAATTTGTTCAAATGATTCGTTCATAAAAATGTTGAATGATATTTTGAGTCAAAAAAATATCAATGAGCATTGCAGGCAATGAGATTTGAAGGCAATCGGAAGAAAATTCGGTTAGTTTCTGCCTAAAACTATTCAAATCATGCAATTGTTCATATTATTTGTTGATAAAGTTGAAAAATGATATCGGATGACAAAAATATATCAATTTGCATCACAGGCAATGAAATTCGAAGATAATCGAAAGAAAATTCGGTTTGTTTCTGCCTAAAACTGTTTAGATCATGCATTCGTTTATAATAATTGTTGATAATATCAACAAATTATTTCAGATGACAAAAATACATCAATGTGTATCACAGGCAATGAGATTCGAGGGCAATCGGGAGAAAATTCGGTTTGTTTCTGCCTAAAACTGTTCAGATCATGCATTTGTTTATAATAATTGTTGATGAATTAAACAAATTATTTAAGGTGACAATAATACATCAATGTGTATCACTGGCAATGAGATTCGAGGACAATCGGAAGAAAATACGGTTTGTTTCTGCCTAAAACTGTTCAAATCATGCATTTGTTTATATTATTTGTTGTTAAAGTTAACAAATGATATCGGACATCACATTTTCATGATCACATGTCACCTCGTTGCTCAGAACGAGCGATTTCGATGCATAAATATACTTCACAAAAACATAATCCATCATACTGGCTATTTGTTGCAAATATTTGTTTATAACAAATAACTTGACATAATAACACATTTTTTTCTTTCACTGACCCTTGCGCATCAAACCTGAGCCCTGATGCCACTAAAAAAATTTTTTACAGAGAATTAAAAAAAAAAATTTTGTGAAGCAACATTTTTTTCAATGTTTGCAGTTCTATATAAATTTAAAAAAAAATAAAAAATCGGCCTCGACATGTTTCTTAAGAATTTAATGCTGAACTTTTTGAAAAAAAAAGTTGAAAATCGATGGAGAATTGCGAGCTGAAGATTATTTTGAACATCGTTTTTCCATTTCGCCCCACTGTGGGGCGCCAGGCTGCAAACAGATTCTTCATTTTCTGGCGCTCAGCTTGCGCCAGTCTGCAGTTATCTTGCTACTAGGGAATACCTAAATAGCAAAGTTTTACGTTTGCATATGAACGCAATGCTAACTGTCTTAGATGTGAAAACTCTTATGTATTGTGCAGCTGTGAAAGCCGCTAGAATGTTGGACCGCAGAACTAGGCCTACAAATGCAGTCTTTGCCCCAGGAAGGAAACGAGATCCACCATAGAAAATCAGGTTGGATATAGATGTCATCAAAGTAAGGTGCAAATTAGGTCGATGGACTTATTATAAGAAAGGAGCTGGATGAGATTGTAAATTTCCAACGGCAGAGACTTGATGTACTCACTGCTAGACCGTGTTGGCACAAGAAAAGTACTACAAGAAGGCAGCAAAATCGAACCTTCAAGGCAGATGAAAGAAGAATTTAACGTGAACTGATTGTAAAGTGAAATAATTAGTGAGGCACCCAAAACCGCCAATTAGAATACATGACTACCTATTGGTTGAGTTTTTGGCGAAAAAAGAACAGAAGCAATTTAGACGCTGCGTGGATCCAACTAGAGAAAGCAAAAACAAGCAATTACCCAGAAATGGAGCTGACTACTCAGGTGAAGCAGTTATACATATTTTATATATAGTGAAAAAACACTGATATTTTCATTTGTTTTATACAGAAAAATGTATAAAACAAATTAAAATATTATATTGCGTATCAAGTGGGAAAAGGGCCTCCTACGAGACACGCGCGATACTTTTTACAACAAGATCATGAAAAGGCATTAAGTTCCGTCGAAAATTGCGTGTGAAGGAGCGTGGAGAGTTCGTATAATTTTTTCGACTCTTCTGGCAGCAAATCCAGAGTAGCAAGTTGTGCCGCTTCGCACATTCCAGGAGTTGTGCACTGAAACTCTCCATTTGTTCAACATCCGAAATTTTTGTTCATTTTCCACTGTTTCACAATTAAGACGTGATATCGATGAGGTTATAAGCAGTTATTTTTCTACTTGTTCTGCTCTAATGCACGCGCAATAGTAAGGTTGCAAGCCGCTGGGTAGCGCCAGCTGCTCAATACTTTTGGGTGGACGGATCGACTCAATGACGACCTGCTAGAGTGCTACGATAGCAGTTTGCCCCCCGAGCGAGAAGGTTACATGGCACGACTGCAAGTTCTGTGGTGCGAGAAAAACTTCTTCGAACAGCTCCTCGACAAGAGGATGCACGGTATCTTCCACAGAAATGTGGAGAATCAGTTGATGTCGTATGAGCTAACGTATGCTTTTCTTAAATCATCCGGATTGAAGTCGGGCACGGAGGGTTTCATTTTGGCATGTCAAGACGGTGTCTTTTCCACTCTAGCATACCGTCGCCATATTTTGAGCCAAGATATTCCCGATGATAGCTGCAGAGCGTGTCATGCACACCCCGAGCATCTAGGACATACTATCTATAAGTTGTCCAACTCATGAGGGAACGATTTACATCCAAAGC
>CAKNXH010060300.1:52030-64228 GCA_932178445.1 Andricus quercusramuli
CTTACCCAAAAGTACTCACAAGTGCAAGAAAAAGTATTGCATCAATTAAAAATTTTTTTTAGTTGTGCGAAAACATCACAAAATATTTCAAAAACCATCCCTGAAACTCGAAAACCACCCCTTGAAGGAATTTGACATTAAAATGAAAATGAAATATATCAGCAGTTTTTGCTTTTCTTGGTCTGTCCACAAACAGAGTATGTCCTATACCAGAATTAATATGTTAGTATATATATGTGAAATATATGTGTTGTTATATGTAGTTATATATATATATATATATATATATATATATATATATATATATAAAGTTTCTTATACTTTGTTTATTTCTCTTAAATTGAGTATATTTCTCATAGGTTTGGAAGAATTGTCTTGAATGTAGTCAAATTATCCTGTTTTCTTTCCAATTTATCAGAATATCCTTGAAAAGAGAATTCTGCGGAACTTGAAAGATACTGCTGATTTCAAGAGAATGTTGGCAAACCTAAGAGAATTCTACTAAATTGAAGAGGATTTTACATAATTAAAGAGAATTCTACTGAATTCAAAAGAATGATACAGAATTCGAGAGAATTTCACTGAATTCAAAAGAACTCTGCCGAAATCAAAAGAATTCTACAGAGTTAGAGAGAATTTCGCTGTTTTTAAGAAAATTCTACATTATTCAAAACACGCCATTTTTACATCAAGCCCATAAGCATGAAACACACCGTTCCAGCGGTTTTGAAAAGGACAAGTAACTGAAAAGCTCCAGGTCCGGACATGATGCACAATTTCTTGTTCAAGTAACTGACAAAAGTGCATCCTGCATTGGCAAGGTGATTTCAGAAGATGTTTGAACATTCAGATCTGGTGCCAGATTTCATGCTTAAAGATACTATGTATATACAATTATACATCCTTCCAAAAAAACCAGACGCTCAAAATCCATCTGAACTTACACCGATAGCCTGTCTTCAAACAATTTATAAATTCATCACAGCTATCGTTGCAGATAGGGAATATTCTCATTGCGACGAGTATCTCATCCTTACAGAAGAACAAAAAGGATGTTGCATGAGCTCGCTTAGCAGTAAAGATCTAGTCACCCAAGTCACTGTTGCCATGAAGCAAGCACGTAAACATTAAAGAAAATTGAACATAGCATACATTTACTAGAAGCAAGCCTTTTCTTCGGTACCACATAACATTATGGTTCTGTTTAGCATAGAACCCATTTGGCAAAACACTAAATAGGTTGTCTTATGGGTTCAAAACACATGATAATGAGAATGGTTATCAACTGACCCATCTTCTACACATAGATAACCTGAAGCAAGTAGGCGATGTCGCAAAGCAGTTTTCCAATGATATCCATATAATGTTCGGACTGAATAAAAGCAGAACAGTGCATCTAATTGGAGGATAGTTAAGAAAAGCCTAACAATGGATAGATAAACGTTTATTTTCTAGCCTGCTGGCCTTAAAAAATTGACTTGCTTGCACTTCCATTTTTTTACTGAATTTTCTTAAAACTAACCCATAAAACCTAACATTCATCCATACCTTATCTCTAAGACCGCACGCTTTCATCGCCTTGCCTTCCTTGCTTCGTCTCGCCTCGTTCGCATGTCACTACTTTCTCGCATTGGCAAACTCTGCTTCCGCGGCTAATACTTAATACTTATCTACTAGTTACAACATTTACAGATTACTTATATCTACTTCCGCTCCTATTCACAATCTTTCCTTCTCCATTCCTCTTTCTCCTTCTTTCTGTTCTTCTCCATCTTACCCGACACTCCCTTCACCCATGCTACTGCCCTTTTGTCCCCCCTTTCATGCATCAATACCTCCATGCTTATCCAACTCCTTTCCACCTCTTCGCACTCCTCCAAACAGTGCTTCGCTCTTGCATCCCCCTTCCCACACAGTTCACACATCCTTCTCACTTCATCCATCTGCAGTCCATTCGTTCTAAAATATTTTTGCCAACACTTCCTAACCAGCTTACTTCCCTCATCTTCAAACAATTTTTCCTCATATTTACACGCCCGACTCCCCGTTAGAATCCCTAAATTCGTTCTCCTCGTCTTCCTCCTGACAATATAATTGGGTGTGTTCCTTGCCAACCCCAGTGTCCACTTTACATACCTCTCATGTGTCCTATATACCTCTTCGCTTTCCTTCCACCCCCAGACCTATACGCCATACAACAGCACACTCTTCACTAGTGAGTCAAACAATTTCATTCTCTTTCCAAAATTATCTGCGAATAACTTCTTTCCTAACACCCCCACCTTTTCTGAACACCATAAACTTGGACTTTTCCGCATCCAGCTCTAACCTGTTCTCATCCAAATATCTGCCCAACCTCTTCATCATCTCCTTTAAGGCCTCCTCGCTTCTTGCCAGCAACACTATGTAATCTGCATACGCTAGTGACCAAATTCTAACGTCTCCTATCCTAACTCCTCCTACCACTCAAGCTTCCAACTTGCTTTCCATATCGGCAATTAAAATCGCTAAAAGCGTTGGGCTAAATGAACACCCTTACCTTAACCCCCTATCTATCCAGAATCCCTTCGAAATCTCCTCCCCTCCTCTTACGTTATTTTTGGTCTCTTCATGTATCTCCCTTACCCTCTCGATCAGTCCTCTCTCCACTCCCCTATCCTCCATCAGCTCCCACAACCTCCGCCTATTCACTGACGGAAACGCGCCTTTGAGATCCACAAGAAAAGCATACTGATGAATACCAAGCATTCATCACCGTAATCCCTCTATAATTTTCCTGTCTATCCCTAAGAAAAGCCAAATGACTGCCTTTTCTACAAGACTTAGATTGGTTCTGAAGAGTTTTCTCAACTGGGCAAATAAGATCAGAGCAATCCACACCTAGCGCATCCGTGTCCTCATGTGCTCTTTTCGGCTCGTCAGATGGTTAAACACCGACCTTGAAAGTTATACAGTTATACAGTTGCAAGACTATGTTAACAGCAAGCAAGATGTTGCTCTTTACAACACCATCTGTGAAGCGGATCTCGATTACAGGTCCTTGAATTTTGTCTCAAAGGAGACCTTGAAAATTAGGTCAGAATCCATAGACGAATTAGAAACGCAAGTGAAACATGAAAACATCCACGGCGGGCACCCCAAAACGTTAGATCAACATGAAATGGATAGTAAGGCATCCAATGTTTAGCTGAAAAAGGGCGTCCTGTATTTCCAGAAACGAAAGGATTCGTCATTGCGATTTAGGATAGGGTTTCAGCACTAGAAATTACCGCAAGCACGTATTACATCAAAACGTGGTTGATAGGTTTCGATTATGTGGAGATACTAACAAATCCATCGAGCACAATATTGGTGGTTGTCGCGTAATGGCTCAGAGAGAATATACGCACATACATAATGAAGCGGTGGGCATTTTACATCAACAATTTGCCCTAAGCGTAGGACTCTTAACAGAATGGATGCCTTTCTATACATACATTCCAGTGCCCGTTTTAAAAAACAAAAATTACATTTTAAGTTGAGTTGTTACTCTCCAAACGGACAATTATATTCAAGCCAGTCGATCCGACATAGCGTATCCTGGAAAAAAGCGGAAGAGTCTATATCATCGACATTGCTTTTTCCCTTGACCAGAATTTTCAGGCAACCTACACAACCAAGATCCATAAGTATAGCGAGCTAAGGTATAAAGTAAACAGAATATGGAGAAATATGAAACATACATTTTTCCTTTCTATTGTAATTTCGGCTACAGGCAATGTGTACGCAAGATGCACTGAACATCTTGAACATTGAGGAGTTATTAGGGTACTGATGACGACAAAAATGGATTCACCCGAGAAAAAGTTGAAAATAAAAATAATAAGGCCTTAAAAGCCTCGGTGGCTTAGGTGGTCAGGCGCTCAGACTTCACGTTAGAGGTCTGGGGTTCGATCCCTAAGCCGCTACCTCTGCAAATTCGACTATGTACGTTGACCGAAATTTTGATGGTTCGGATCCCACCTGAAGCTAACATAAGGTCAAATCAATTACCTCGCGACATTTAGATGTCACGAAGGTAAGTATATTACCCCGATTCAAGTAATTGAATCAGTTTTCGAAGGTAATCTAATAAAGACTCACCCCTGTCCTTGGTGTCCTTACTATCCCAAGTCGAATGATGTTCGTTAGCATCACATATGATAAACAATGGCCATCCTCTAACGCAGCAGTATTTAACCAGAATTTCCCATTCCTCAGATGGTGGGTCTTGAAGCTCGAATGGTAGGTACGCTGATCTGTTTTTATTATTTAATCCTCTAACTTTCGCCTTATAAGCCCAAGGTTCTTGTATTAAGGTAAAAGCCGTTTGTTCCACTGTCAAACGTGTGCTTGAGAGAGCAAACGCTCATTGAGCGTGGTGAAGGTTTATCCGGATAAAATCCAGACTGGAAGGGGGACATCTAGTGTCCATTTCTACTTTCCGTTGTCTCTTCCACCTTTTCCGATGACAAGGCCAGAGTTCTGTCTACGGGTGTAACTTTAATTTTTGAGAGGATCTTCATATTGATCCTCTCCAACCAATAGTGAGGCCTGCAGTCGATCTTCTTGGCACTCTCGAGTATTCCTGGATGTGCAGTTATTACGAGTTGGGTAGCTTGAATACTCGCCCTAACATCGCCAACCTTCCATCCTCCCGTTTTCATGGTTGGGGTTTTGATTGCTATCCTTTTAAGTACTGCCGTTGGTTATACTAATATACTGGGAATCCAAGCCAGGAACTTTACTGGGCTTGGATGGTCTTTGCTGTTGATCACTTTGATGTTAGCTCCCACTCAAGGTTGTAATCCGCCAACATCTTCAGTGAGCCAAGTTCAGGACGTTTCGTTCGAACAGATTCGGAAATGTTTGAATCTTGGGATGACTTCTCCAGGTTGCATCCCGTCGACATTATTCTCTAATACCGCTTTAATTGCCTTGACCTGGCCGTCATCAAGTTCGGTTATTCGAAACTCCTCGGTGACTATGTCCTCTTTCAGGTCACTTCGAAGAGCCTGGCTAGAAGAGACTCTTGGACCTCTCACTCGCATCTTCTTCTGTTCCCTGATATCATTCGGTATGCTGTTATCAGAATGGCCCCTCTTTGGAGTCCCCGTATGGCTAGTTGCTGCGTCCGATTGATTTAACAATTAGCGTCTCAAACTCGTCCTAGCAGCTCATGATAATCTAACTCGTCGTGGTTTTAACATTTGGTTTGACCCCCCGGCATTAGTATCGCTGGTGTTACTCCCAGATGGTTCCCCACTTATAGATTCCGAAGTATGTTCTGAGGCTCCTTTAGTAATTTTCATCTTCACAGGGGAAGATGCTTTTTCCAGAGGGGTCGTTGCCGATTCCCATTGAGTGTTTTATTTTTGATTTTTTTTTTGTAGCATTCATTTTGTTCCCATGAGTAGCTAGAGAAATACAAGGTCCACCCCTGCAGAGCTCAGCTAGCAAAGGTAAGACTAATGACTCGGAGAGGTTGTTCGGTGTATCCGAGTGGCCGTTCGGGTACCTTTGCACCCCTAGATACCAAATTGCTACGGGCACGGTCACTAAATAGCCGCAGTCCATTCCCGTTCCGATTCCAAACTGGATATCGGTCTGGGAGGGACCTAGACGCAGGGATCCAGAAAGCCCGTATTAGAAGGCTCTTTCACCCTTATATCACATTACAATAATACGTACCAGCAGAGCCCGTTTATAGTGATCCTTTCATACATATCCATGAAAATGCAGACTGAGATCCGTTTGACCCCTTTGTCTGACAAGCTTAAGACTCCCCACCAACTACAACGTGTTACAGCCCCTAGGAGAGGTTAAAAACCCTAACAGGTCTTTCATTTTCGTTTTAAAAACTACGTTTTATCTATTTATGAAATTGCACTGAAATAGATAGAGAAAATCTTCCAGTGAAATACGCAGAAATACAAATTCTACACTAGATTCGTGAAGTGCCGGGAAAGGTTCAGTTATGATAAAATTATTAGATCGCTTATCATTTTACGGATGTTTTTATCGGCTCTTGGCACAAAATGTGACCAATGTAGCCAAATCTAGAAAACTAGGGAAGTTTCGCGTTCTGCGATTGTCTCGAATCCAAATGCCTTGACCTAGTTCCTATCATTTTCGTTATATAAAATGGAATATCAAGAACTTAAGAACTTTCTTCACTCTTATAATTCAAAATATTATAATACATAAAATCAGATTGAAAGATTTAGTTACAATATTTCAGACTGATAAATTATATACATTTTAATTTTTAAATGCCTTGAATTTAAAATTTATTAATTTCAAAGGGTTTGCATTCAAATGCTTTAATCTTGCAAATCGTTTAATTTAGTACTTAGTTAGAATATTTTTTAAATCAGAATACATCAAACATTTAATTTTACATAGTTCAAATTTCAAAAGCTTCCACTTTAAGTTTGTTTAATTTTTAAATGAATAAAATTAAAATTGCTGAAATTTTCTGGTATTCAAAGATTCACCTTAAAAATGTCGAAATTGTGAAACTTAAATTTACAACTGTTGTAGTTTAGACATTTTTCCGTTTAAATTTTTTTAATTCAGACACTTCACTATATTACGAAATTATTTAATTTTGAATGCTGCTATTTAAAATTGTTCTGTATTTCAAATGGTCCAGTTGAAAATTTTGCAATAAGAAATTTTTCTATTTTGAATGCTTTATATAAGTGATCCTAATTATAAAACTGCGAATTTGTGTATCATTTTGATAAAAAAATGTCTACATTTTGTTTTTATCATAACTGAAAAATGCAAGATTGGTACTGATTGAATGACTCAACAAAATTTTTTAACCCGAAAGTGATTACTATTTTCTTCCAAGATTTGAGTCACCACCCTAATTTTCAGTTTTTTTTTTTTTGCGCCGAAGGGTCGATCGCTCTTGAAATTTGGTCTACTACTCTTTTATCACTCTCTTTATGTCCCTGAATTTCCTGACATACATTTTCTATCGTCATAAGTTTCATTTCACGTTGATCTTTTAAAACAGCTTTACATTCTTCAAATTTTATTAATTTTTCAGCATCTTGATGCACTGTATCAAACAACATTTGTATACTCCCAACAAAATATTTTTTATTTTTCTCAAAAGTAGATCATTTCCTAACTTTGTTTTTGCGTAGAGATTAATGGTCTTACAAAAAAAAGATTTTTTGCATACGGAAAATTCCAGATTCCTCTACTGTGGGAGTAGCGCGCGGGGATGTAATATTCCCACACTGAATCATTTACGAGCGCCTGAGTTAGTTCGGGAATTAATATTCACACGGCTTGTGGCGGTATCACGTGGCGTATCCGGACAACTCAACTGACCACATTTGTTTTCATGACGCTCATAAGGAGCTGTCAAACATACGACCAGTCGATATGAATACTGAATCAGAAAAAAAGTTGCCGGGTACTCCGTCAAAAATCCGAGCTGCAGCTGAAGCAGCTGCCGCAAAACAGTAGCCTCCAAAATCATTGGAAGAATCCCACGTGGAAAAATTCTACGGAAACCGTTCTACGGAAATTCCACGTGCAAATTCCACGTGGAAATTCCATGTGGAAATTCCATGTGGAAATTCCATGTGGAAATTCCATACGGAAATTCTACAAACATTTCTACAAACTAATTTTTGACTAAGTTTGACTTCCGATGATGAACTGCGCTCGCGGAAATCATACTCCGGACATCATACCATACCCTTGCACCAGGTATGCGAACAACATCTTGTTCAAGAAAATTATGCTACCCATGTCAAAACCTTGCACCTGCTGTGGGTTCCTCGAGGACACGAGATTGAACCATTGCACCAGGTGTAAAAAACACATCTTCTCCGGGGAAGTCTTTGTTTTACAGTACCTTAGGGTCTCCGGAGTAAGTTTCTCGTAGACACCACATTGAACCAAAGCACCAGGTGTAAAAAACACATCTTCTCTGGGGAAGTCTGGGTTTTACAGTACCTTTGGGTCTCCGGAGTAAGTTCCTCGTAGACACGACATTGAACCAATGCCCCAGGTGTAAAAAACACATCTTCTTCGGGGAAGTAGGGTTTTTACAGCACTTTAGGGTGCTTGGAGTCTGCTTATTGAGGAGACGAGATTGAACCTATGCCCCAGGTGTAAGAAACACATATTCTTTGGGGAAGTCGGGTTTTTACAACACTTTAGGGTGTTTGGAGTGAGTTCCTTGAAGAAGCGAGATTGAACTCATGCCCCAGGTGTAAAAAACACATCTTCTTCGGGGAAGTCGGGTTTCTACAGCACTTTAGGGTGCTTCGAGTGCGTGAATGTCCAGTTTTTTTTAGTCCTGTTAGGTTCTTGGGGAGGATTTTCTAAGGAGATAAGATTCAATTCATGCCCTAGGAGTAGGAAACATACCTGCTCTCTCGACTAGGTTCCTCGATGATACGAGTGGTAAATAGGGGATTGAAGAAAAATACAAATGCAAAATGGTTGTCTAAAATGGAGACCAATGACTAGTAGGGACTTGAAAATGTGGTCGTCAAATAATGATGAATTGAAATATATAAATTCAAATATTAAAAATATCACTCTAGATTTATCAACACTGCGATCCGCAGGATGATTTAAGTTGATCACTTATACTTTTTACTCATTATTTACTCATTCCTTCACTCACACATACAATAAGTTGGACACATGAGCAATCATAAAAACAGCGTGAAGGTTGTCGGTTAAGTAAGAACAATGAATATTTGAAATCGCGCTGGGTCCAGCGATCGAGGTCGATCTGAAGCACGATAAAGTAATCAAATTATTTACCAGCGATTTTGAATATAATGGATCCCACTTCTGCTGTCTTCGTGGTAAGTCTCAGAAGAAACATCAGTTTTTGGAGAAACTTGCACATTCTAGAGCACGGAGGAGTAATTCCACTTTTATTGGAAAAGTCTGATACATATTTCTTTATCTGTATCCTGATTTCGAATCCCTCGCATCTTCAGGTTGAATTGAACGGTGATTTTAATAACGAGTTGGCCAAACTTGTTAAAACAATCAGAAAGAAAACGCCAAGCTGCGAAAAAGGGACTGATAAGGATTTACAAATATCTAGTCAACGTCCCACCAGTAAAAGGTTGCTGTAGTTACCCCTTCTCAAAAAATTTAAAATTCTTTTTGATAAGCTCTACTATGGTGTCCACTTGGATACGCCCGCCAAAAGCCTGTTAAGTGATGATAATATGGCCTGTACAGATTTGTATTTACCTTTATTTGCTCGGCGTTTCGGCGTAAATGCAGTAATTGTTCTTTTTAGTACAATGGACGATGTTTGATTCGTAAATTTTCTAAAAGAAAACTGTTATCCCTCCTATCACGCAGAGTGGGAAAAATAAAATTGACATTTCCTTCGGTTTTGATTACAATACGACCCCTCTCTTCTCTTAGAACCATTAAGAATTTACATCAATAAGCGAATTATATTATTCCTAACCACACTCAACGAATCATACCGGTTCTGACCACACTAAACAAAGCGCATCGTGCCACACTCCGAAATTCTCGCACCTCTTATCAACATCGCGTCTACAGTGTCTATATGTCTACGCAGTTTCAAATCACTGAATTAATTCACACAGTCTCTCTTATTTTCTTTCCACGTCATTGGGTAGGAGGCAAACGTAACCCGATACGCGTACAACTTTGCTTTCAATCATATTGACTGGAATGGCATGAATACAGTACGAATCGCGTACAGGTTTGATAAAAGAATTAAAGCTTATCCCAAGTTCTTCGTGTTTAATTTCGTACTTCTGATCATGAGACTCAACCAGTTGTCGAATAACACAAAACAGACCTGAATTAATTTCTACAAATAATTTTATAACGCCAAACGTAGTCTTGTCCTTCCAACACACGCATGAGTTTGATCGAACAATTTGTCGTGTGTAGAGTTCAGATGTAAAAATGTCATTGTCAATTTTACATCTGCTGTAAACTAAAACGCCTGTCTCTAATTGTTCTCTAGTCAGTTGTGTAACGGTTCTTAAAGATTTTATGTCATCGTTTGTCAGGGCGTATCGAATAGGTGGTCCATGTGCAGTAAATTCTTGATGTCTCTCGGGCCTTTCTATGTCCATTAAGTATCGTGTAGTCTTATTAGCTTGTATAATTTTAATTGTGTCAACTAATTCTACGTGGATTTTGTTAGATCCATGCGCCATTCGTAAAAGTTCTCCATTGGCATCTTCAGATGAAAATGCTGACCATACCCAGAGGGGTCCCCACATCCTCACGTAGTGCGTCATATGGAGTAATTAATGTACGTTGAATGAACACTTGTTACGGCCATAAAGGCTCTCAACATCTATCACAAAAATGTACAGCAGAGTTTCTGCAAAGTCAAGCTCTTCAGGTCTGATTTCACTTCGTAATAGAATGTGAATAGCTTTTACTAGAAGTAACAAGTGTTGATAATATACGGACCCCAATCTGTTTTTGAGTACTATCGGTCCATAAAACAGAAGAAATGCTCTAAATTGAGAGGCCTTCCAGTCACTAAGATAAGCGAGCTTTCCTGGCGTCCGGGTTACGTTATCTGGGGGTGAAATTTTCCCTAGCTCTTCGTCGATTTCATTTTTAGCCACCTTGTTCAAATAATAGGGCTCCTTGTGATTCTTTGAAGAGAACCACAGATTGATAAGCATCAAAATTACTCCTAAGAGAATAGCATGCATATAATCCGGCACAAACCCTTTTGCTCGATCAAAGTGAGGTATGTTGGAAACAATAGATTCTCCCTTAACTCCTTTGAAGTTTGACAAATTTTCATATCTCTTAACTATTCTTCCTTGTATTTTCATTCGTTCAGCAGTTCTGAGTGGCGAATCTTTTGCAAGGACTGGAAAAACTCGGTTCGTTCCTGATCCAATTTCGCAAGTTTCTCCAGGATGTTCGCAACCAAAGCAACCGTACTCACCATTATATTGCATAATGTTTTGTACAGAAGCTCTAGCAGGAGCATCTAAACTTGAAAGAGGAGCAATTACTTCACTAACAATTGTACGTTCTAACGTCGGATGGTGCCATTCAATTCCATTTGTGTACAGCTTTTGCAATGCCGTAGCAAAAGGTTCCAAATATGAATTCATATCTGGTTTCCGATTTTGACGATTGCAATAATATATGCCGCACATGAACTGAAAGTTTCTTCTATTTCGAGGAGCTATATTAGCAATCTGAACAAATATTGGCCATATGTGACTACCAGAGGAACCTTTGGCTGTTTGTGCTCCATCAGTATACCATATTAAAATCAAATCGTAGACGCCTGGTATCGCTGTCACTTTCAAACGTTTGAATTCAGATCCAGACGTTAGATCGTACAACTTTTCTGGATCTTTTCCTGCACATTCCATTCGGTACTCATCTATAAGAGTATGGAGTTGTTTTACTTCAAAAGCATCTCTTAGCACAGATTCCAAACAGTATTCCAAAAAAAAACTATTCACATGGTGACTTCCACATCGAATACATCTTGTTACTGTTGGTTCGACAAACCACTTGCCCAGATTTTTACAACACTCTGAACATATTCGATGTTTGGTAACAAGGTTGTCCTGTGAATGAGGCAATACCTTATCTATTAACTTTAATAGCATATATTTTGTTTTTGGAATAGTATGCATATCAGGCAAAAGGAAATCTATTGTATCCAATACACCAATTAGAGCTTTTTTCGTTAAACAATTTGTGACGTAAAGCTTTAAAATTCGATATAAGGCATCACTGACACAGACAGTTGCATTCTCGTAGATAGGTTGATCTAGCCAAGATGCTCTATCGTCGACATCATTGCCATCATCAATAGGTTCAATAGATGACAATGATAATGATGATAATGACGATACTGATGGTGTAGATGCTGATTCGGAGGAGGATCTTTCTTCGTGAGAGGAAACGACACCAGTACTGCCGTGTTCACTATCAACAGATGCCACTCCTACTTCTTGTTTATCAGTTGAGGAAGTATCACTTAAACTCCTAGCTGATGGAAGTCTTGATTCATCTTCATGAGCGACTGAAATGACACTGGCATTGTCGTTCAAGCTGTCAAATGGTGATGAGATGCCACCGAGATGTTCAATTCTTGACATTTCTAATTCAGGCTCTCCATCTAATGAAGTGACACCAGTACTG
>CAKNXH010060301.1:8586-42962 GCA_932178445.1 Andricus quercusramuli
AAGATGCCATGAAAACATTTGACAATCAGCCCGAAACAAGTGAATAGTGCAATCAGAAAGTTAGTGTTGCGGCTAGCAATAAGATGCCATGACAACTTTTGACAATCAGCTCGGAACAAGTGACTAGCGGAGTCAGAAAGTTATTGTCACGGCTAGCAATAAGATGCCATGACAACATTTGACAATCAGCCCGAAACAAGTGAATAGCTGATCCAGAAAGTTAGTATCGTGGCAGACAGTAAGATGCCATGAGAATATCGGACAATCTGTTCGAAACAAGTGAATGGCGGAATCAGAATAATAGTATCACACAAGCCCCGTTGGGGTCGTCAGGCTTTGCTACATATACGCACGGCGCCTCGCCCTAGATTTTGTTCTTTCAAGGCATGAAGTACCCCTATGTTACTTTCTGCTTCCACAACTCCCCTAAAAATAAAATTTTTAGGTTACCCTTCGGAGGAATATTATGACACATGGACGCCCAATGCCCATCTATAGTGGTAATATGAACTTGATACGTGCGGGGAAAACTTTTGCATGCTTACCCCCTGAGGCCCTTTTCAAAATCATTTTTTCAAACTAAAAATGTAATTATTCCAATTAAATATTCCATCATTTTAGTTGAAAATTCATCTCTTTAGTTGAACATGAACTTTTTTCAATGGGAAATTTAACTGTTTAATTTTTGCTTGACAGTTTATATTTTGTAATTGAAAATGCATGTATTTTGTTGAAAAATCGTATTTTTCGGTATAAAATTAATTATCTTGTTCGAGAATTCATCTACTCCAGTTGATGATTCATCATTTTAGTTGACAAGTCGTCACTTTGGTTAAAAATGTGTGGTTTTTTGTCTGAAAAATTAATTCTTCTAACTGAAAATGTGACTATTCCATTTTTACTTGAAAACTGATCTTTCTTAGTTTGAAATTGACTATTTGGTTGAAAATTGATATTTTTAAATTGAAATTCGATTTTTCGTCGCTATCCAAAGCAGATTTTAAAAACCCATTAAATTTTAATCCTAAAATTCTCAATCGATTTTATTGAACTTACTTACTTACAATCTTTCTTTTTTGAAAAAACGAAATAGGGAATAGGAATTGATTGTAACTCTTTTTACAAAATATTTCTTTTTCATAGGCAGTAGTCTCTGAAACGTTGAAATGTTGTACGTTCAACTGTTCATTTAGCCAAATCGTTAAACACGAATATCATAAACACGAGTTTCACAACAACACTATAGTTTCGAGATATTGATCGGAAAAGGCGCCCTGCACTTTTAAATAGTTGAAATAATGTTTATGATTAATATAATCTAATTTAATTATTTTCTTACAGGTAGTCACTGCACCAACGAGGAAGAGACCAAAAATTGGGAATGAAAATCTAGTTTTTAAGTTATGGAAAGAAATGATATGAAGTCACGTTTCAATAATTAATTCTGCAGAAGGGAAAGGTTATCAAGTGTACGGAGAAGGTAGCAGTGATAATATTCTTCACCCCGCAATGCAAAGAAAAAATACTCGAATCGTTGACTTGACTTTGAAGAAGGGGACTCTCCACTGAAGTTGAAAATTTTCCCTTGCATGAAGCAATTATGAAAAACGTTTTGACGCTCATAACTAAACTTTTCGAGGATGGTGCACCTCTTGATTCAATTTTTCGACATCCATAAAGGGGATATTTCTATTTGTCCGAGCTTTTTTAAGACGTTTTTTTAAAATTAATTAATAATACAATTGTTAATATTTTTGAATGAAAGTTTTTTTATATTTTTAAGTAGATCCTAGACTATAAAAAATACATGGTTACCAATTAAAGAAGAAATAACAGGGGGCGCTGTAGCATTTAAAAAAATGTATCTTGGAAACGACACCCTCACTTGGCTGACATGATTCAGCTGCTCCAGGTCATCTGAAGCAAAAAAATCGAAGATATTCTTAAAATATACGAGTACGGCTATATCCGGGACTAGATGAAATGAAAAATATTAAAAATTGACAAAATGGTGCCCATTTGAAGTTTTGTTTGCGAATTTTCACTTTTTTTGGGGGTAGTTTTTGACTTGATAAAAATTCAAAAATCATTATTTTTCATTTATTCTAGTTCTGGGCTATAGCCAAACATCAGCCATTTTGATAAATCGTGTTTTGAGAAAAACAACTTGCTTAACATGTAGCGTGAAACTGGAAATTCAGACCTAACACTGAAAGTTTTGACTAGAACATGGAGACAAATCTATAAATGCTTTCGGAACATCGTATTGCGGAAGGAAAACCTGTTTTTGACGAACAATGACTCTATTATACACATTTATGACCTGACTGCCTGACAGCCGAGGCGACCCTCCACAACGTGCGGCTGAGTACTTTCCGCTCTTCGCAGTTGACCCTGCTGTAGCTTTGTTGAAAAGTCCGAACCAAACAAATCCCTTTGCGTACAAATTCCACATCCTATATAGTATTGAAAAAAAATCGATTTTTTGGTCCGGTAAAATAAAATACCCCCTTTTAAGTCCTCTTTTTCATGCTGTAGAGAAGGGAAATGTAGAAAGTCTGATGAGTGATGAAAATATTTAATCTGAAAGCCCGCTTCATTTTAATTTGTTTGGGTTAATTACTTTTTAAGTTATTTGTATTTCTTCAAAAATATTATATTTCACGTAAACTGTACAAATATACTCCAGATACGATGTTAGGAAAAAAACAGTAATTGATCCTCACGATGTATTATATATAATTGTATTGACTTACGATAAGTTAGGAACACAACTGTATTTGATTCGCTTGAAGGAAAAAAGATTGCTAATATTTTTCAAACAGAGATTTATATTCTTATTTTTAGAATACTATTGTCGTTAATTTACTTTTAATAGAAATGTAAAACCTTGGTAACATTAGCTTCGTAGACTATCTTATTCTATTTTATTCCACAATTTTGTATTTTTCTCTCACTATTTTTTTAGACAAATTCTAAATTATTATATACAGTCCTAAATACGTTTATGTATTTTTACAAAGGAATTAATTATTTGTCACTATTAAATTAGGAAATATTTTGACTAATCGTATTAGTAATTTTTTATTCATCTTCAGTGGCACGCGTTTCGCAAATCAAATTTGTAAAATTTCACTAGTAGTTAGATGAGTTTTAACAATTTCAGTTTAGAGAGACTATAAAGTATCTTTTGCGTAAAAAAATCTATAAAATAAAAATAATACTTCTTCGAACACTCAAGTTCATTTTTATTCAAGGAAATTCATTTTTACAGAGGTAGCTATATAATTGCAATTTTTTATGAAAAATCATAAAAATGTGCAATCGAAACAAATTTAAAACAAAACTTTCTTGAAAAGTAGTGCTTGAAAACCCTGAATGTGTATAATTAATTTCGAGCTCATTGATCTTTTGTCATTTTAACATTGTAAAAAATTATTATTTCTCTAAACTTTGATCAAACAATCAGAAAGCAATGTTTTTAAATTGGAGGCTGGCTAGATAACGTTCATAATTTCACAATATGACCTTCTTATTGTGTCAATAATGTCACACCATCACTTCGTTTTATTAAACTTGTCTATTTTTAACGTTTTCCATTTTAATAACCTTTTTTAATTATTATGTATAATCCTAAGTAAATTAATTAGGAAATATCTCGACTAATCGAACTAGCAATTTTTTAGTAATCTTTGGTGGCTCACTATCCGTCAATCGAATCTGTAAAATTTTACTAGTAATTAGTCAAGTTTTACTAATTTTAATTTAGGCTATTTAGGGATTTAATTGATTTTTGTAATTTAATGGGATTTCGGTTTTCAATTCGCTTCAATATCACTAAACTGATTTCACACTTAATTCAATGCATTTTTTTTATATTTTTGAATTGTTTTGAATTAGAATAAACGGAATTCTTCGATTATGAAAAAAATTTCAAATTCATTTGAATTCTTTTGAATTTAACTTGAATTTTTGTGTAAAAATTAGTCATTCTTTAATAAGAAAATAATGAGGTTTCAAAGATTCGAAGAGATTTGACATTATTCTTTGGAATTCACCCTGAATTATTATCAATTTACTTAATTCAGAGGATTTCTTTTGAATTTTCAAAAGTTTTCATTTAATTTTTTTTTGTTTTTCAACCTCTCCTTGAATTTTCATGAATTTCATCGAATTTTTCTCGTTTACCTTAAGTTCGTCTAAATTAATTACAATTTTACGGAAATCAATGGAACTGATTTTTTTGTATTGAAAATACAATTCAATTTAAAATACGTCAAAATACTTCAAAAAAATTCAAGTTAAACTCCAACGAATTCGAATGAATTAGAAAGAATTTTAGAAATGAAAAAAATTCCATTGGTTTCCGTAAATTTGAAATGAATTTAGAGGAATTTAAGATAAACAAGAATAATTCGATGAAACTCATAAAAATTTAAGGTGAATTACAAAAAATGTAAATAACTTGAAAACAATTTTGAAATATTGAGAAACTTTGATGAATTCAGCAACTTCGACAAGAGCTTAGGATAATTCAAGGGAATTCAAAAGAATTTTATGAAATACCTAAGAATTCAAAGTGCGGTTAAAAGACTGTTGGAATCAATTAAATAAAAACTTTTAACAATTAAGAAAAAAATCTATTAAATCAAGTATAATTGAGTAAATCTAGAATAATTTAAGCGAGGTAGAAAAATTCAAGGGAATTCCAAAGAATTTAAAAGAATTCAGGGTGAATTTCAAAACATAATTTCAAATCTCTTGAAATCTTTGAAACCCTGCTAATTTCTAACTGAAAAAATGACTAATGACTACAAAACAAATCAAAAAAATTCAAATGAATTGGAAAAAGTTCTAAAAATCGATTAATATCTGTAAAATTTGAGTGTATCCAGACGGATTTAAGGGAAACGAGAAGAATTCGATGAAATGCATAAAAATTCGAGGTGAATTAAAAAAAAATCAAATGAATTGACAAAAATTAAAGTATGCAAAAAATTGAAAAATGCATTGAATTAAGTAAGTTTAAAATGAATTTTAGAAAAAATTGAAGAGAATTCAAAAGAATTTGATGAAATGCCTCAAAAATTAAGGTGAGTTTTAATGACTTTAAGAAAAATAAAACTTTCAAAAAATCCATTGACCTGAGTAAGACTGAGTGCATCTAGAAGAATTAAAAAGGATATAAAAGAATTCAGGATAAATTAATAAGAATTCAGGCCGAATTCCAAATGAATTGCAAAAAATATTGGAAAATCTCTAAAAATCTTTGAAACCCTGCGAAATCCCTCACTTCTTATGGATAAATTTTTTGAAATCTATTACAATATTAAAATCCCTTAAAAATTATTAAAACCCTTGGAAATCCCTTGAAATTGTTTAAATCTCTTGAAAATGCCTTGGAATCTTTTAAAATACCTTAAAAAATTTCAAAGTCTTTCAAATCCCTTCAGACTATGGAAATAAATACAGAATTTCTGGGAATCGTTAAAATTTCCTCAAATATTTCCAATCCTTCGAATCTTTTGAAATTCTTTCAAACTTCTTAAAGCTCTTGAGAATGCCTTAGAGGTTTTAAAAATACCTCAAAATCTTAAAAATCCCTTCAACATTTTTTTGAAATAAAATTTAAAAATGCGTGGAATAATGGATTGTTAAATTGTTTATATTTGCAATGTTAGGAAATAAAAACCCAGTTGGGTGAACGCGCACATTGCGTGCTTGAATTTACTGCTACATATAAAACGATTATGCTGTATATTTTAAGAAAAAATAAATTATACATGATTATCCACTCATAAATTTTTTACATTCCTTTCTCCAGTATAAACCTTTTTGAATAATCACAACTTTTTTATTCTAATCTCAATCTTTAGCTACAATCAGGGTAAAAATATTAACATTTCTTGAGACATTACGCACATGCAAAAAGTACTTCATTTTTGTGTCATTGAGCGCATACTTTTCATACTTTCTTCTTATTTTGAGGAAAAAAGTATGAATGATGTATTATCAATATGCAATTTTGTATAAAAAAATATATCTTGACTTCGTAATGCGTTCTAGTATTTTTTCTTCGATTTGCAAGAATTTTCTAACATCGTACGCAATATTGACACACAGCTTAAGGCTTCAATATTGCGCAATATTACACGCAAATGGGGAAAAAAATAATCGCAAACAATAAAAATGTTATGTACTTTACGCCGTGTCCCTTTCATTTATTCAAAGATAACGGCTTGTATATAAACCCGCAAACGCGGGGCTTACTTCTCTCGTCATCAGTTAAAATCTTCAGGAAATTCTCCGGAAAATTTGCCAATACATTTTGGAAAGATGAGGACCACCCTTGCTACTCTGCTGATAACCTCAGCAGTTTTATTTCACTCTTTTGGTAAGTATATATCAGATAATTTAATAATTAATTTCAAATTTGTAATAAATCTTTATGGTAGGTACTAGAGCAAGAATGCGCGAAATAATTTTTTCCTTTAGATAATTTTGGTATAAATTTGTATTGTAATTTTCACTCTACTTTTTCAGTATGAGTGTGAGGTAAAATTTCAATTATGGTACTGTAAATCACTCTCATTATTTGGTAGATTATTATAGTAATTTTATCTGAAGCAGTCTGCTCGCTACGCGGGCACATTCTCATTAGGTGCCACGTATTGGACGATTCTACTATCTATCCAAGAAATATAGAGACCTCAATTTTTTTTACAAATTACAGTGAAAGTCTTAGCAGAAAAAAAATTCTAAAAATATGAAATAGTTTTTTGAAATTTGTAGTCGATTAGCAATTATTTACTGATGAGCGAGAACTTCAAAAGGATCATTATATTAAGGGGCTCATCCCGTGTGACTACATTTTTTAAACTGGCGACCATGATTTCTCAAAAACGGTTCAAACGATTGCTTTTGAATTTTAATGGTACATTCAGCACACATACGGCTATCGCCGGAATTAGGATTTTTGAAAAACATTGATCCGTTTTTTTCTTTCATGAAAAAATAGTCGCAAAAATCATGAAATTTTGTTTCTTAATGCGATAGCCATCCACGTATAGATTAACATCCAATTTTGTTTTTTGATTTCGGATAAGCCATTCTGACAGAATCATGGTCGCCGTTTACCTACCTTTTTTATATGGTTGCCATTCACTCAATAAAACTCGCGATCAATATCATATTTTAGCATATAAAAATGCAGAGTTACTACTAAAGACTGAATAAATATATAGTAGAAATTTGGAAACTCTGTGTTTTTGAATTTCGCTACAAAAAATTTCGAAAAAAACTTTAAGGCTGAATTGTTATTTAAAGCCTTTTTTTCAAGACAGAAAGGCTGTCACATAGGATGACCCCCTTAAGATGATTTCAGAATGCTCAACTTTGAATGGCTATTAGTCCCTGAAAACAAATCAAAAAATCTGAAAAAAATATGCAAGTTTTGTTAATCCTTTCTGTGCACAATTGCAGATTTTAGAATCAGAAATAATCATTTTTTAATAAGTTAATAACAAAAGAGTAGTAGGGTGTCCTCTACGAACCTAAAGAACGCTTAAGCACCCAGGTGAAAAAAAATTTTACAAGAAAGTACAATATTTCGGCAACTGTAATTTTTTGTTAAAACATGTACTTTTTTTGTAAAAAATGTACAAAATTTAACAAAAAAATACAATGAAAAAATGTGATTTGCACGACCTCGCAAAATAATGCGTGTATTTATGAAAAAAGTTTCTTCTCTCGATCTCTCTAGTAGCTTAATGGAAAAGCACCCGACTCGATTCCTTGAAAAATACTGTTAAATATGAATAGCTAATTTTTTCTGATATTTTCTTATAGAAAAGTAAGAAAGTTAACAATAAAGTACAAGTTTTCACAATTCAAAAATTTGTATAACTTTTCATAAATATTTTTTTTACTTTGTTGTAAAAATCTACAAAGTATTACAGAAAACTACAAAATCTTACATTTTTTTAAATTTGGGTATTGGACGTCATAAAAAGACTTTTAATTTCACTAAATAAAGTTGTACTTTCCTGTAATTTTGGTTGTAATTTATTGTATTTATTTGTAGATTCCTGTGAAAATATTTAAAAAATTTTGCACCAGGGCAAATTGCACAATTTCGGCTTCTGACAATTATGAGTTTTTTATAATTATGAGTAGTTTCGATGAGAAAATAGTTGCGCTTAAATGTTTAAAAAATTCTTTTCTCCTTGGGAAAATAAAAAGAGCTTTCCGATTTCTGATTCTAAAATTCAAAATTGTGTACAGAAAGGATAAAAGAAATCATACATTTTTTTCAGTTTTTTGTAATTTATTTTCAAGGACTAACAGCCATTCAAAGTTGAGTATTTTAAAATGATCGTAAGATAATGGTACTTTTTAACCTTGCATTCATCAGGAAATAATTGCAAATCGACTAAAAATTTAAAAACTTTGCATCAGTATAGAGAAAACCTTCATCAACAACATGTACTATAATCTCTACAAACATCTATATTTTTTGGACAGATAGTAAGAACAGAGGTTGTATTTCTAAACCGCGTTTAAGACAGTATCAATAAACAGAGAAAAATAAGTCTACCTACCTTCTCTGTTTACTGATACTCTCTTAAAACTATATGTAATAAATACATATACTCTCTATGAAAGAATATTTCCATTATAGATTAAATATTTCAATTTATTTAATTTTTATTAAAAAAAATTAAGAGATGAATTGATGTTTGCTTCATTTTCGCTTTTTGTATTATTCATACAGATTTTGTAGTTGAATCACGTAAAAGTAATAATCAATCATTACAGAGAACTAAAGGAGGAAAATTATCATTGTTATTAATAACTCTTATTTGTATCGCAGTTCTGAGCATAGGGCTTAGTTTAAACTTTTTTTATTAAAAGGCTCCCACATCCCGGTATATTTCTGATAATGATTTGACAATGTCTCTTAAATATTTTGAGCCTAAAATGTACAAATTCGGTTGGACCCTTTTTGAAATAGCTCAATTCTTCTTCTATCGAAACGAGTATATTACTTTACTTATTGACTAAACATAACTAGAATAAATAATTATATTTTGATTTGAGACAGCTTCGAATTTCATTAGATGGATATTCCGTTTTCTCAAGTTTTTGCAAATTTTGTTTATATAAATTAAAAACCATTCGTGTTAAACTTCAGGCAATAGCGATAATAGCATTGGTTCATACAAATGTGCGAAGATGACAATGCTCACAAAATCGAATTATTAAATTCATCGGATCGTTTGAATTTTTCCAAAAAAATCTACCTGAAATCATTAAAATGTTTTTGAAATATTTGGTGATATTTGTGTCATTGTTTAAATCTTTGAGAAATCATTGAAGTCTGTGAGATATTTTTAATGTATCCGAAGTCATGGCGAAATATTTTTAATCTTTTTAAAACCATTGGGAAATCGTTGAAATCTTTGGCAAATGTATGGTAATACTTGTGACATTGTTGAAATCTTCGGAAAATCATTGAAATATTTGGTAATATTTGTGAAATTTTTTAAATCTGGGAAATCATAGAAGTCTGTGAAATATTTTAAATCCATTCGAAATCTTTACGAAATATTTGAAACCTTTGTGAAATCCTTGGGAAATCATTACAATCTTTGTGAAATATTTGAAATATTTTAAAAATACTTTGTTATATTTGTGACATTGTTGACTTCTTTGAGAAATCATTGAAGTGTGTGAGTTATTTTAAATATATCCGATATCTTTGGGAAACCTTTCAAGCCGTTGTGATGTCTTTGGAAAATCATCGAAATCTTTTTGAAACCTTTCTGAAATCTTGGGAAATCTTCACAAAATATTTGAATTATTTTAGTAATAAATAATAATATTAAAGGTGTTATTTTCTTGTGGCTATAGGTCTCAAGCTTAATGGGTTTTGAGATAAACAATGTTTATTTTTCGAAACGTGTTAATGCATTTCGCTATTATATTACAGCCTCATCAGTTTAGGTAACAATATTAAAATTTTGAAAAAATAAATTTAGAAGTCATAGGTGGCGGTTTGATAATTAGGTTATATCCAGATCCATTTTTTAAGTATCGGAATTTCGAAAGGTACAAAAAAAAAAGATCAATAAGACTCACATTGGAAATAAATTCCAAGGTTTTTTTCACTAAGAAGAAAAGAATTCATATAAATTTGAAAATCATGTTTATTTTTATTGAACAACAACGATTATTGTGTGAAATACAATAATTAAAGCAAGACCCCATGGTGGCGTGGCGATGATCCAAGATTGGTGGTTAGGAACTGGAAAAGGAGAATAATGATAAAATTACCAAAAATGACAGAATGATTTTATCACATCGAAGTACATGTTGATAAAGTTTTCGGTATCATATCTATAATTCACAGTATTCTCATTTTTTACAATATGGATCATTTTGAGGCTGTTAGTTAGTTAGTTTTAATACGGGCGGGAAGCCCATGAAGAACTCCCCTGGCGCTCAAGCTATAAAGCCCATTGTGCCACACCCTTACTTATTCACTCTCAGCAGTCGACCACAGACCTCTTGACGAAGCCCAGTATGTCGAACACTGATCGCGTTTCGATTTCCTCTGTTTCCATAAAATGGACCCCGAGGGTCTGTTGCTTGAGCCTAGCTAATGCCGGGCACTGGCATAATACATGCATATTCAAGTTCACAGTTCAAGTGATTGTGCCCTGTCAGGGTCCGTACCAGTGTCCTCATGTCTTTCTTGGGTAAAATCAGGATTTCCCTGGGTCTGTCCATCCTATGGGGACGGCGACTGACACTTGCGGCCGCTAGGGTCGCTAGTGCGTCTGGTGATACACAAGACGACGGTTCCAACGGTGGTAACGTCTGCTATTCGAATTATATCAGTCCTTCATAACGCAGCTTTGAGGTGATTGCTTCAAGCACTATTTTCGAAATGCCAGGTCTGCATGTGGCATTTGGGTGTACAAATAAAGGACCAAATCGCTTTCCAAATAATAAAAAACTCAGGAAACAATAGATAATGCCTTGTTCTTGTGTACTTGTGTTCTCTCAGCTGAGCTTGACAAATCGCCGTCCCCATAGGTATACCCCAGGATGGATTTCGTCTGACGGCAACCCTTGGTTTGTTCCCAGTATTCCCTGTGTTTTGTTCGGATCCAGTTTTTAATGGCCATACCAACACTGCAAAACGCTATTCCCAGTACCGGTTCCGGTCCTACGAAGTTGCTCGCTGCGCCGCACTTTGCCAACAGATCCGCCTTTTCGTTGCCCTTGATCCCTGTGTGACCAGGGACCCATATGAGAACCACTTTGTTTCTTTCTGCAAGTTGGTTTAATGCCTTTACGCATTCCCAAACCTGTTCTGATGTTATGTCTGGTTTCCCTATTGCAGTTAGTGTCACTTGGCTGTTCGAACAGATCGTAATCTGTCTGCCAGCAGCGCTTTCCTCTATTAGTGTTTCAGCACAGCGAAGGACGGCCAGGACCTCCGCTTGAAAGACAGTAGCGTGTCGCCCAAGTGTGATCCCTATCCCTTTCCCTCTCTTGCTGTCATAAATTCCTGCTCCCTGGAGCCATCCGTATACCCGATTTCCCCCTGGAGAAGCGAGTTACCATTTTCTTTCCACAGATCCCTGCTTGGGATACAGACGCGGAAAGCTTTGGTGAAGTTGAAGCGTTTTGTTATTTTATCTTGCCTCATCTGTATAGAATCGGCAGTGTGCTGATATCACTCGGGAGTCTAGTGTGTTTAGCCCTCTTGCCAGGCTCTTGCCAGGCGGCCCATCGCGTGAGCCGCTCTGACGGTTATCGCAACATGTAGGGATTTCCCACAGAGCAAGAATCCTTTCGCCGCTGTGGACGTGGTCCTCATGGCTCCAGTCAAACCCCTCAATGCTAGTGTTTGTAATCTTCGCAGCCTGTCCTGCATTGTTTTAAATTCCGTTCGTGGCCACCAGACCACGGCCGCGTGTAGGAGCCTGGGTTTTAAGACAGCAGACTAGAGCCATGCAATCATTTTAGGCCCTAGCCCCCACGCCAACCCAAAGGCTCTCCTGTACATCCAAAAAGTCATGACAAATTTCCTGCATTGGGTCTCCAGGTCCTTTGTCCAGCTCAGCTTGCTATCTAGGATTACTTCTAGATATTTAACTGAATCTGAAAACTTCAGCTTCCCACAACAGAATACAGGAGCGTCAGCTTTCGGAACTTTATAATTCCTCGTGAAAATGACCAGGTTGGTCTTTTCAGGATTTACTGAGAGTCCTGTGCTATCGCACCAGAGCTCTACGATGCGCAGCGCCGACCTTATAAGACCCATCAGCGTTTCGAAATGAGCCCCCCTAACTAGGATTACAAAGTCATCCGCATATCCTTGGGTATAGTACCCTTCTTTATTTAACCTTCGAAGGAGGCCGTCCACTTCAATGCACCACAGGAGGGGCGACAGGACACCCCATCTGGTTTCGAGTCTTCTTTGGCGTAGAATGCTTCCTATCCAGCATACTAGCTGGTCCGGCACGCTACATCTCAAAGCCTCTCGACAGATGACTTCTGGAGGAGTATTGCTGGAAGTACCCTTTATATCCAAGAAAGCGCCCGCAGCATACACCTTTTGTTCCAACTGCTGCTCCAATTTTGCTAAAACAGCATGAAGCGCAGTTTCTACTGAGCAGCGTGCCTGGAAAGCATGCTGCCCTCTATGAAGCGGGGAGGCTAAAAGCACCTCATCCATAATGTACCTCTCGACCAGCTTCTCCAGCGTCTTTAAGGATAAAATATGTTAGGCTGATTGGTCGGAAATCTTTGGCAGCAGTGTAACCCTCCCTCCCTGGTTTGGGTATGAAGGCCACTCTGCCATCCTTCCATGCCGATGGCACGTGTTTACGGGCTATACTGGCCCTAAATAATTTTGTTAGAGGAGGGACGACCAAATCCATGCCTTTTTGTAAAAGCGCTGGATAGATGCTATCCGCCCCTGGTGATTTAAAGGGGCAAACAGACCCTACGGCCCATTCCACCTTTTTGTTATCAGCGACCTTAGCAGCGAAACTCCAGTCGGCCCTCTCCACCCCCTCGCCCCGGTCCTCCTCCTCTCGGTCGGTTCGGATTCGCTGAAAACCCGGGAAGTGAACTTCCATCAGGTGATTCAGCGTGCACCTGAACATAGAGTCAAATCGAGAAGCTCACTCTTTTTTTTAGTCTGGAATGTGCTAGTTCGCATCACAACCCAACAGCAGAGGAATCTTGTTCTCTTGACAATACCGAATTAAAGCATCCACCTCTCTGGGAGGCGGGGGTCCCTCGGCATCGCCAGGAAAGTAAGCCGAAGCAATAAATACCTCTAGCCTTTCTCCGCGACTGCCCCTGAGTCTCACCTTAATAACGGTGAGATCTCTGGAGCAGAATTTAGGCACCAAGATCGCATCCATACCCTTGACGGCTATGCATGCCCTTGGCGTTTTTTCGCGTGGCCCCTTGTATATGGAGCCACATTCTGACAGGCCACAAATCTTTTCCCTGTATAACCAGGGTTCTTGGATTAGGGCGATCCCTGTCTGCACCACAGACATGCGTCTGGCTAGAACCGCCGAGGCGCCTTTGCTGTGGTGCAAATAAATCTGCGTAATGGAGATTCCCGTCTCAGCCATTAAGAGGGTACTTCGGGGCATCTTCGGACTCTTCTGGGACCCCTGCGGTGCTGTAGAAGATTTTTTAAGCCTTTGAGTTGCTTTTTATTCAGAGATCCTAGTTTTGAAGGGCCGTTTTGTTTGGCCAATATAAATTCCATTACAATTCTTATTATATTTAATCCTGTATACTAAGTTGATTCTTTCAAATTTAGAAATTTGGTCTTTATTAGATTGTAATAAGTTGTCGTTCAGTTTATTTTTTATTGAAAATACGAGAGATTGTTCAAGTTTTTAACATATTCTTATAAGAGGTAAATAGAATTCTTGGGAATATGGTAATACAATCACTCTGGAGAGGTCGATAGGATTATTAGTTGAGGATTGTGTTTGAAATTTAGTTTTGGATGAATTAAAAAAAGGGAGTCCTTTTTTAATATTATTATTGATGAAATGAGATGGGTATTTACTTTTAGCTAAGATTTCGTAAATTAGTGAAATATTTTCATCATGAAATGATGCTTTGGAAAGTTTTATAGCGCTCTCTAATAAAGAGAAAACTACACCCTTCTTATGATTCAAATGGTGGTGAGATGAAAAATTCCGAGTACGACCTGCAGAAGTAGGTTTTTGATACCAATCGTTTTCTATGAAACCTTTTTCGTGTGTAACTGATACGTCCAAGAAATTAGTTCTTTTATTAACAGATTCTTCCAGAGTAGATTGTAAAGAACCTTCCTTTTTATTACACTCATCCAAAAGTTTGTGTATTCAATTTTTTTGTAGACAGATAAGGGTGTCGTCTACATACCTAAAATAAAAAAAGATTCCAAAACTTGTATTTTTAATCATTTCTTCTTCCATATCTTGCATGACTAGTTCTGCAATTACTGAAGAGATTGATGATCCCATAGGGGTTCCAAACATTCGTCTCTGAGTTTCATAATCAAATTGAAAATAAGCGTTACTCACACAAAATTTAATAGCTTCATCAAATTGTTCAGAATTTAGTGCTGTATAATTTTTAAGTGTGTCCAATTTTTTTCAATAAGTTTGAATACTATCTTGATATCTATATTAGAAAACATTGATACGGCATCAAAAAATACAATAACCTAGTCTTCAGGTATGCTTATGTGTTTAATTTTATGGATTAAGTCCCAGCTGTTTTTCAGGATATATTCTGAATCTTTACAAATTTGTTGTTTAAACTGTTCTGAATAGATACTGTCGCATTTTTTATGATCTCATATGTTTTTGGATCATTTAGGAGATTCAAAACTTTTTCTTCACAAGTAATTTTTTCTATCAATAACTATAACGTGACCCTTATCCGCTCTGGATATTAGGAGTTCTGGATTGTCTTCAATAAAAAATTTTGTTACCTTTAATTTTTGTTCCAGTAGTTTCTGATTAGAATTCCAAATTATTTGTGATACTAGGTATTTTTTTAAAGTCAATGTTAAATAACTTGTAAGATAATTCAAGTCTTTTTCTGAAATTTTTCATCTTCTGTTTTCAACTCCTAGAATATAGTAATTCAATGGTACAGTCTTTTTATTATATGGCATAGCAAATTTTCCGCACAAAACTAGAATCTCTGTTACATTCTTTGGAAGCAATTTATTGGACAAATTTTCTATAAAGTCTTCTGCATGTAAAATGGAAATTGAAGTTTGTTTTTTCTGTAAATCGTTCAATTTTTTAATAGAAGTACGAATCAACCGTCCTCTATAAGATCTGACTTTATCAAAGTTTTTTTCTTTCAGTGAGAGAAGGAATTGACAAGATGTGATTTGAATAATTTCATTTTCTAAAGACCAAATTTCTTTTACAGAGTCTTTAATATGTTGGCGAATATCTAATATTTGTAACTGTAGTATTTTATATCTGAAATATGTTAAAGTACTTTCAAATTTGTTATAAGAACCTTTTGATTGGAAAGGAATAGGAGTTTTAGTTTGATTTTCAATACGGTTTCGAAAGAGGCTTTTATTTTTACATTGATATAAAAATCGTCGTTGATTGTTCAATTTTTCGATAAGGTAGATCTGTTTAACCCATTGTTTAGCTAAAGGGGTTACCTGCGGGTTACTACTGGAATTAAAAAACCGCCACTTATGTCCTCTAAATTTATTTTTTTCCAAATTTTAATATTGTTACCTAGACGGTTAACGTGGTAAGTGTAAATTGTTGTAATTTATATGTATGGTGTAAACTTTACGCTCTGAAAATACAAATTATATCCTTCTCTTGTAATCGTTACAGTTCAAGACCTTAGACCACAAGAAAAACCCACCTGTAATATTACTTGAGTCTATCATAATCTTCAAAAATAAATAAGTAATTTCGAAATTATGGACATCTTTGTGAAATCTTTGTGAAATTATTGAAATCTTTGGCAATATGAATTCTATCCCTTTAATCATCAATTATTATTATTTATCATTGTATATTTGTTGTTTATTCATCAATATTTATGTAAAATTTGTGCATAGTATAATATTATTATACTATGTACAAATTGTGCCATTCAATATTATAAGTCTATTCTCCTGTCTAATTAATTAGCATTTGACACAACCAATATGAAAAAGTGTTGTCTCGATCAACTGTATCCATTTCTATTGTATTTTTTACAGAATTAAGTTCACAATCACCTATGGACCCCGGAGCTTATAGCTCTGGAACTGAACCACGTCGAGCTTCCTTTTCTGGACCTGAACAACCTCGAGCTTCTTTTTCTGGACTCGAACAACCTCGAGCTTCCTTTTCTGGAACTGAAAAAGGTCGATCTTCTGTTTCTGAAAGTGGACATCCTCGAGCTTCTTTTTCTGGACTCGAACAACCTCGACCTTCTTTTTCTGGACCTGAACAACCTCGAACTTCCTTTTCTGGACCTGAACAACCTCGAGCTTCTTTTTCTGGACTCGAACAACCTCGAGCTTCCTTTTCTGGAACTGAAAAACGTCGATCTTCTGTTTCTGAAAGTGAACAACCTCGAGCTTCTTTTTCTGGAACTGAAAAACCTCGAAATTCTATTTCTGGAAGTGAACATCCTCGATCTTCTGTTTCTGAAAGTGAACAACATCCTCAAGTTTCTAGTTCTGGAAATAAATATTCTACTGTAGACCACATAAGTGGCCTCCATATTCCAAATGGTAGAGAAATATGGCTCAAGGACAAAATCATTGCAAAAGAGGAAGATGGTGTTTATCGGCCATACCTGCACTTAACGGAATTTTCTATACTACAGGCATTGAAAAATAAAAAGAATCCCTTTGATATAGGATTCAGGGTTATACACGTTACCCAGCAACAATGGCTAAATTATATGGCTCAATATGCTTCTGCAAAAAAAGTAGGTGCACTGTACAAACTACAGTTCTTTTTTTTATGGCTTTATTTTTGGTATGTCCTGTTTTTGAATATGATAACTTCATGCTGTTATTTTCAATGTAAAAAAGGACTTTGAGGTCCAGTGATGGGTAAATTACTTTTTAAAAATAACTAGTTATCTTTAATGTTACTGTTTCAAAATTTAACTTTTTCTTACAAGGAAAGTACCGGATACACCTCACCGATTTTATTCATTTTGTAATATGTTTCAGTGCATCAAAAATGGTACACACGTATTTTTTACGTGCTAATTCCATGACTTGAGGGGTGAAACCCACCCTTAAAGTTTACCCCCAAAATTTGAGGGTGCTTTTCATTCTTTAAATGGCTGAATCCGAACATAGCCGTCAAAATGCAGATATTTTTTACTTTTTTCACTTCCCTAATTTTATAATTTAAAAATAAAAAAAATTAAAGAATTTAATTTTCAAACAAAGAGATGAATCTTCAACTACAATTATGAATCTATAACTAAACAAATGAGTTTTCAACAAATTAGTTCAGCTTTCAACCAAGTAGTTAAATTTTTAACCAGAAAAAACGGATTTTCAACAAAATTGCTGAATCCTCTACAGATATTTTTCTATCAAAAGAGATTAATTTTCAAACCAAAAACAATACTTTTTAAAAGAGTTGAGTTTTTGGACCGAAAATGTGAATTTTTAACAATAAAGTTAATTTTCAACCAAATAGTCGAATTTTTTACCAAAATAATTACATTTTAAACCAAAGAGATGAATTATCAAATGTTTAAAATGATGAATCTTCAATCAAAAAACTGAAATTTTAACAAAGCAGTTCAACCGAGTAGTTAAATTTTCAATTAGAAAAGACGAATTTTCAACAAAATAGCTGAATCCTCAACCAAATCAGATTGATTTTCTACCAAAATAGTTGAATTTAAAAAGAAGATCTTTTTTTACTAAAAGAGATACATTTTGAAACGAAATGGCCAAATTTTGAACCAAGAAAGAAAAAAATTTTCCTATAAATTGTTGAACTTTCAAACGAAAAAGACTAATTTTCTACAAGCAGTTAAATTTTTAAACGAAAAGGGTGATTATTCAACAAAAAAGTTGCTTTCCAACCAAATAGTTGAATTTGCCAGCAAAGTTATTCAATTTTCTACAAAAAAAAAACGAATTTGAACAAAAAAATTTTGCAACCAGAAAAAGTGATAATGTGTCAGCGGACAAAATATTCATCGCGATGCCAAAAACTAATTCATTTTTTGTTCAATTAAAAAATAGCTTAAAAAAGCTAATCCTAAAACTCGTTTTTAATATTGCTGCTTCAAAACTCAGATATTTTTCCCATTATTCATTTCGTACTGGAATCTCCTGAAATCTGTTAAAATCAGTAGAATTACCTTAAAATCTTTAGAATAGTTAGAAATCGTTTAAAATCACTTGAAAGTAATATTGAATAAATTCACTCTCTGAAGTCCTCCAGAAATCCTTTCAAATCCCCTAAAACTTGTAAAACCCGCTGAAATCTTTGAAATATTTTCTGGTCTTATGAATGCCTTGCAAAATTCTTGACGTCCCTTGAATTTTTTTTTAATCTTTTGAGATACTGAGTCTTTTTGTAATACCTGACACGAGCACTGAAATAATACTTTTTTTCAGACTCCCTCGATACTTTATAGAGCTAATAGCACGGTACTGGAGTATACTCAGGCTAAACGTCAGGCGCTGGAGGAATTGAGAACTGAGCAAGAACGGGCCGATGCATTTAAAAATCTAGCTGTGTTTGACAGAGAACAGGGCTGGCAACCCTAAATCCAATCTTCATGAGGTTCAATGGGGCTCTCAGCATGGTTATTCTCATGATCCGGCAAATCCATCAGAACTTATGAATTGTTCACAGCAACTAATTGAGCTTCTTAGTCTGCATCGTTCGCCGAGTCAGCTTAGGCCTTTTGAAACTCAAGTTGTTTACTGAAATTCCCATTTAGTACCTTCGTTAATCAGTAAGAGCTTACCTGGCTGACCTAGATGTCCGGAGCCGTTGACCTTTCTACATATTCATTCATTATATTGCTGTCAAATTGATGTTCCGCCTTTGTTGGGTCTTCAGCCCGAGTCTAAGTTTTTCCGGGTATGAAATTATAACCATCGAAACCAACCATCGACTGTAATTTCTAAGCTCTACTCCACTACTCAAATTGTCAAACATCGCTCCAGTTACCTGTATACCTGCCGACTATCCCTTCTAGTGAAGCATGTCGATCATTTTTGGACGAAATCGAGATTTGTTTAAAACACAGTTAGATGGAACTGAAATGTAATGGAGATCAAAAATTTGCAATGAAAAATGTCAATCGAGACGAGACGATCATCTCGACTGAGTGATCTTTTTTCTCGATGTGATGAGTATGGTGTTCAAGGTTTTAATTTAATCTGACGAGATTTTTGAAAAAGTTAAAAACGATCGACATGCATCACTAATCCCTTCCGCTGAATTTTAACTTAAAGCCCTTGCGAAAACCTGATCACGGATGCTCCACCTGTGGAACTCGTAACAGTAACTTCTGTATCATATTTCACTTGCGATTATTCTGTGATTAATAAACACACATTACCTTCAAATCGTGTTTTGGAAACTTTTTACTGAGGTCCTTCTCCTTAGTTCTGTGATAGTAGATAGCGCACACTTTGGCGAATTTGGAGTGGGGGGTCCGCCATGCCTGGTACTGTGGCGAATGTGGAGTGGGGGGTCCGCCATGCCTGGTACTGTGGCGAATTTGGAGTGGGGGGTTCGCTGGGAGTAGGGTGTCCGCCATGTCTGGTACTTTGGCGAATTTGGAGTGGGGGGTCCGCCATGCTTGGTACTTTGGCGAATTTGGAGTGGGGGTTCACTGTGGCGCACACTTTGGCGAATTTGGAGTGGGGGTTCACTGTGGCTCTAACTTTGGGAAATTTGGAGTAGGGTTTCGCTATGGATGGTACTTTGGAAAATTTGGAGTGGGGATGCTACTTAAGTCTAACTTACGTCTAACTTAACCTCTTAAACGAAATTTTTACAATTAACTAAAGCTAAAGGACAGGTCAATTAATTAAAACATATTTTTCATGGTTACATGTTTTTTTATTTATTCTTGTTCAAAAAAAATTACATCTATGTTCTTAATTCTAAGGATATAAATATAGGTACCTGAGAAACGTAGTAGAAAAATTCCATTTAAATTCTTAATTCTATTCTATAAATAAGAGTACAAGTGTAAGGTAGCGAGATGATTCATTACAAATACGAGAGGGGTCAAAATTAAGAGAAGATCTAAACTCGATAATTTCCAACTAACTATTCCACATGAGAGAAGAAAACAAAACTTATCACCTATACAATACATACATATTATTTATAAAAGGTACAAAGTAGCGAGTTTCGATGAACATGATTGAACACATGAATCTAAACGATTTTTATTCTGTAGTGAGCAAACACATCTGCCGCCATGTTTAGAGTCTGGAGCTCTAACCCATTTCAGTTTATACTGTTCTAAAAGTCTTTTGTGAAAGTTTACCACAATGCGATCGTTATCTAATAGATTGTCTGTAAAAATATCAGTAAAATGGCGCAAAGTACCACCATTACACATATGATGAAGAAACATGATACAAAACTGACCACATACATTTGAAGAGGTGCTCTGTAGTTGTTTGGTGTTCCATCTGTAGAGGCTGGAGTTTCTACGTAGACGATGAAGATGTTGAGGAATAAGAGGCGGTATCCCGTAACTGTCAAAGTAGGTTCCTCTACCGGTTCCGTCGATATGGATTCCGACCCAGTGGGAACCAGGCTGAGTGTGGTCATCAGTGTTAACGACTATTGCAGCCGGTCTTGTCCAGGTTTTGGGAATTTGATCTGCTGGGTATACACCAATCGTGGGCACTTGTAAAACTTGAAGAACCTGCAATATCTCCAGACTGTTCATGTTTAATGCTTACAATTTCGTAAGGACAAGGCTTAGAATCGGTTATTTGATTTGAAGATTCAGTCTTGATCTCAGCACCGCCTGGAACTAAATTTCTGGATATTATTGTTTTTCCGTACGCTGACCTTCTGTTTGACACTTTACAGAGAATTTCTTCTTGTCGTTGTCTTCGAAGCCAGTGACGAAGTTTCATTGCATTGTTGAGAGCGCATCTAAACATTTCCTCCTTTCTAATTCCCTGATGAAAACAGAAATCTTTCCTGTCGTCGAGTTTTTTGAAACTTGGACAGTTTACTTCTTCCAAATTGATGATTTGTCTGCTGGTGATTTTTTGCAAAAGCGAGGCTTTTTCTCGACCACGTGTATAAATCTGTGATGCAGTTTTGGCAACCTCTCGAAGGTTTGAATATAAAAACTTCAATGGGATATCTCCATCGAACCATTCAATTCCATGATAGAAACAGGTTAGCCAGTTGTTTTGTGATTTTGAACTTGCAGGAAGTTCCGAGAAGAGATATGGCGCCCCAAAAATCCAATGGGCTATGTATTTATGATCGACAGCAACGACAGCCACTTCTTTTGGTATGAAATGATCATCTATATCTCGAAAGCCTTGTATGTCGATTATATAGTCCATTTTTCAGTCAACGGTAAAGGGGAGGATGAAAAGACCTTTACGAGAGACTGCAGGCAACTGAGCAGAGTGTCTTATATACCCTGGTACATATTCGTCGCTTTTTCCCCCTCCATTTGCAACTGATGGTGAAAACCGGTTCTGTTAAACAGGTTTATGCAGGTCTGTACAGGTTTTAACCACTATAATCTACTATAACCTGTCTGGACGCGTCAATTTCCAAGACATTGTCGTATTCTGCGTAGACTATACAGTTAATTGTTTGCTGTAGTGCTTCTTCTACACGAAGTTCAATTCGAAGGCTGCCATGTTTAACGAGATTCCAGTGTGATTGGCAATTTGCAGAAAGATCAGGCGTTAGATCAAATGCAAAGAGACAGTATCCGTTTGCGTAATCAAAACGATCAATATTATTTCCCTCGTTCAGAAAATGAATTCCCGTTCCGGAGAACAGAGTATGGAAAGCATCAATGTATAGCTTTCCTTTTGAGAAATCTGGTTGCAAAGGCTTTGACGGGATCTGCATACCATCCACGTAAAGAGAAAAATGATTGATATTGAAGTGCTTGAAATTGTAGGGGTTTTTACCACGATGACCATTGAATGAGTCATTTTCGACAAATCCAATAATGACCCTTTTAGGTAGTTGACCAAGTATAACATTATCGAGAGTTTCACTTTGAACACCAGAATGAATTGTGAGTATTTTAACCTCTACTCTGGTGAGTGGATACTTGGCCGTACCTTGAGAAAGGGCTTTTGCGTGTGCAAGCAGAATCCCAGGGCTGATTTTTGCACGTCGTATAAGGAGAGATGCTTCTTCAATATGTAGATAAGCCTGATTAGTAGGATCCATAAGGCAAAAAGCATCCTTGGAACGCACCAGTCGAACTCTTAGTTCAACACCATTCAAGAGAAATTTATCTTGATTGAAAACATCACTGTGTAAATGACCAATCAGATCAATTTTTCTTCCTTCACCCAATATATGTCGTCTATCAACGAGGCCCTGGTTTTGAGTTGTGACGTCATCCATTTTACCAGCTGTATCATCAAGCCATAATGCTGATGTAAGATGACTTTTTTTCGCTGCTGGTCCATAGTTGAGTAGAGATTCAATATACGCTCTGTATGCATATGCATTATTTGGCGGTGATACAGGCTTTTGATTAAAGTATACATCCACCTGGTTGAACATTGAATGCAGTAAATTGTTGATAGGGCCAACGGATTCCACATTAGAACTGTTTTCTGCAGTTTTTTTAGGAGTGTTTATTTTGACTCTTACACTTAGAAGTGTATGTGCAAGATCAATGTACTCATCCCCCTGACCTGGAACTACAAACTCGATGGGTGAGTCATCTGTGAGAGATGAAACTGGTTTGTAGTGTACCCATTGAGAGCCCTCTATGGATGTTTGTGTTGGAGGTAGTGAAAAGAGATCCAATTCCGATTTTAAGCACTCACACGAGTGGGAATGTAAAAATGACATTTTTTACTTGTTTCCAAAAATGTCAATTACCGATCTTTTTGTACTTTTTGATCGTGTTTTTCTCTTAGATTTTTTACTTGTCTTTCTCTTGACAGATATTTTCTTATTCCTCTTCCTCCTCTTCTTCTTGATTTTTCCACTCCTTTTATTTCTTCCACGAGGTTTTCCTGCGATGTTCAACACGCTGCGAACACCGAACGACTGAAGATTATTCTTCTTCCTCGTCAATTTATATCCCGATCCGTTCATCAAACTTTCCACCTTTTCCATGGCTCGTCTCTTTAATTCTTTTCCAGTCTCTTTGAGTCGTGCTTTCACGGCCTGTTTTAATGGTATGTTACGTTCCACATCATCAATAACATTCACTCCATGGCACAGTGCTGCTTTTCCAACTACTCTTGCTCCACGTGTGAGAAAGGGTTAAAACCCGTCGAAACAGCCCTCCGAGAAAACTACCTATACCATGCCCTCTCTGATAATGAGAGCCAATATAAATTTTGGAAATTCCTCCACTTCCAACTTGAGTTGTATAGTAATCTGTGTAATGACTCATGTTTACGCAATCCGTTTGAAATGAAGTGTCACGGTTGAAGTGCCAAGCTCAAATGGTACCGCAAGTCCCAGGTGGTCCCTTATATCTATTTCTATTGTGCGGAATGACGTATGAAGAACAGGTATGTAATGAGGTGGTGAAAAGTTTGTCACCTGGGTGGATCCAAAAATATAATTTTTCATATCCACTGGCACGACTCGTAGCAGTGGTGTTTTTACATTTCCAGTGATGCGTGGCTCGCATAGATCACAATAGACAAAAAGTTTATTTGGGAGACCATTTGATAAACTTGGCGGATGGTGTGCCATATATGAATCGATGGGTAAAAGTATGTGAGGTGAAAATCCTAGAATTTGAGATATCTTCTCACTGATCAATAGAAAGTGACGACCCGGAATTTTACAATCCTCATTACATATTTTCTCCAGTGTTATATAATGATTGTTTCTTTTTTCTTGTTTAACAACCATATGTTTATTTATTTCAGGAGTGTTATTTACAGCATAAATAAAGTCATCCAGCTGTGAATAAACTCCAGGTGGAAAGAAAGATGTAATTACACGTTTCCATTTTCCTTTAAACAGTTCCAGTTTAAAACCTTCATCAGTTGAGATGGCAGTATTGTCGCCTGGTTTGTCTGCATTTCCGGATAAGGCTAAATCTACACTGCCAGTCTCATTTAACCGAACGCTTTCAATTGTAGATTTCTCAATGAGCCCTATTTTCTCTACAATTGATTTTGGTACAATTGAGATGCGATTTTCCATGCTTGATTCACCTCTCACATGGAGAAATGATCGTGGAAACTGAATCTCTGTGAGTCCCACCACCCAGCGACCATGCAGTCGAATTTCATGTGGAAGTTGTGTGATAAAGTGAGTGATTGTATTCTGTGGAAAGTACTTCATACTACTATCACTTGGTAAAATGAGATAAAACTGATCTTCGTCATTCATTGTAGAGTTTTTAGCTCTGTAGCTGGTATCCACGAGTTGAATTTGTTAGGGTATCCAACCCACTTTACAAGGAGCTGTTTCTTAGCTCCGTGACCCTTTGATTGAATCACCTTTTCAACAATAAATTCGTCGTTTTCTACGTCCTTATTTTTAACATCGGCTAATTCTTGTTCGTAGAAAATTCCGTCAATATCCTCTCCAGCTAAATCTCTCAATTCGTACAAGATGGGTGCGTGCGTTCGCCAGGTGATAACCTTTTTATAACAAACAGCTCCTCTGTCCAGCCAGCTTCACATCCTTTTTCAAAGATGTCCCTAGCACGACTGATGCGTACAACATCACCCACACTGTATTTAGGCACTTTTTTACGGCCGACTTCTCTTACAAATCGTCGTTGTATATTTGCACAAGCTACAGCAGCATTATGAAGGTTGACTGTAGATGGCGCCATACGTATGCTTGAATGACGCGCATTGTTGTATGCATAAACTATTGGCTGGAGAACATCAATGTATCGATGAGTATTGCGATGAGTAAAGTAACGCCACATGCGTTCTTTGAGAGTACGGTTGAAACTTTCAACAATGGCGGCCTTTATACTTGGATCACGTGTAACACGAAATTGTATTTCACGATCTGACAAGAATTTTTGAAAAACTTTACCGATAAATTCCTTTCCTTTATCACTCTGTAGATAAACTAGTGTTCTATCGCCAGTTCTATCAAGAATTCGTTCAAATGCTTCTTTAACCTCAGTTGCAGTTTTATTTTGCAGTGGTTCAACCCAGGCAAACTTGCTCAAAACATCAATGACAACCAGCAGATATGAAAAATCATCATTGTAGCTTTTCAAAGATCTCAAGTCTGCTAGGTCAATTTCCCAAACATCATCAATATTACAAACACTATAATGTTGTCTAGCAAATTTACGTCTAATGGGCCGATGGAGATTGTATGCATCTTGACTCTTTAACCAGTCAATTACTTGCTTACGTGGAATGTTTTTCCCTGCAGACCTGACAATCTTTTCTACGCCAGAGTATGAAGCCCCATGTGAAGGGTTATAATATATATCTTCCAATTGCTTCATTTTTTAAAGATTAAAGCCCATCCAGGTACGTGGTTTCGTATTCCTTCTAACAGTATCATCATCATCATCTGCAGCTTCTGAGTCGTTGGTACTTTCCCAGTTCTCGCTATCGGTCAAGAGAGACTGATATTCTAAAGTTTTATCCGCATCCTCATCATGTTTTAGGGATTTTTTCGGTGTAGAACTTTTACGCGAGTTGTTTAATAATCTTGTTACAGATGCATGTGATTTTGATCTCCAGTACTCACGATTACCCAAAATTTCTTTAGGTGTCTTAATTCCTTGAAGAAACTTTGCAAACTGACGTCTTCCTGGTACAACAACTGATTTCCTATACCTAATAGCATCGTTCGCTAAATCTGAAATATTTGATTTCTCAACACGTGCTCCGTCAATGAATACAACGCCCTGTTTATCCCATTTTATTCTATTTTTAACCTCTGGTGCTCGCAATCTTTCAAGCAAAAATTCGCTCTTCTCCCTATAAGTTTTTGGTACAGAGGCAATAATATCTGAGATGGGTAGAGTTAAATCATCGTCATCTGGATCCTGACTCGTCATTTCATCTTTCTCATTGCTGAGCTTGTCCTCAACAGCGTCTTTTATCTCCTTCTTCTTTCCAATTAAATTTTTTGCTTCATCGGTAAAGAACAAAAACCTTTGTAAAACTTGCTGATACAATTTCCACTTTTCATGTTCATCAGTGTATAATGGAGAGTATAAAATTTTATTCATTTCAGCATCGAGTCTGGAAATTGCATTTCCGGGCGTTTTTGAGGTGACAAAATTGTTGAATAATTGTTGCTGTTTTTGAGGATACGACTGGAGATTGATTTGATCGACAGTATCACTTGGAACAAGTACCATCTTCCTAGCATGTTCCATTTTAACAATATATGACAAACAATTACGAAGATGAAAACATGTTGGAAAAGAGTGTGCCAAGGATTGGTGCTAGTAAAAGGGGTAAAAATCCCTCTCCTTTTTGCACAATAAAGCGTTTTTTAGTGTTCCATGTACCACGTGGTGTCACTAGTTTTCTTAATGCATAACTATGTTTTTTCAGTTTTCGCTTCTGAGATTGTTTTAGAGAAACGTTTCCACGTAAAATATTCAATGCACATTCACAAATACTTTTAACGAGTTGCGGATTAGCTTTTTTTAAAACAGCACGTCGTTGTTCTGTATCCAAATGATAGAGAGCGTGTAATGTCTTAACATTCTTCTTTCCGATGGATTTTCGTGCGCACGTCATCATAACAAACGTACAACTGGTACTAGATCGCTTGATGAACCTGTTTTTATACCTTTTGATGGTACGTAAACGTATTGATATGGATCTGAAGGGAATATACAAGTTCTAAATCTACAATTGTCAGGGGTGGATTGTTTTAAATCTAGAAGGAGGTAACCGTGTGGGCTAGAAGTTGCATCATAATAAGCTTCCTGTAGAAAAAGTTTATTTTCAGGGTATACCTGTCTAGCGAGGTGTTGAATTTGCGCTCGATCCCTCGGGTTTTTAAATACTACAATATAATTTGCGTTTAAAGAAATATCTCGTTGACCATGTCCCTGATGAAAAATATTTTGTGATACAAAGATTACACTCAAATTTTTGTGATGACTTCCCTTGGTAAAAAGATCGACGACTGTGTTATTCGAGGATTCACGCATAAGATCGTCTATAATTATCAGTTTGGCTCGAGGATCATTGGCATAGTCTGATGCTTGTGGTAAACCTTCACGAAATTCAACTCCCTCCCCGTACTCTTTATAGGATGGTTGCCATTCTGAATAATATAAAATTATGCGACAAAGTACAACATCACACATTAAATGAATATTTTGAAGAAATTTGTTCACAAAAATTGTTTTACCACAACCCGTTGGACCAGAAATTATAGATGTAAACGGATGTTTCCACCTTGGGTCCATGTTGAGGAATAAAGAAATCATACAGTGTAATCCCCTTTTATGTGATTTTTCTTCTCACCTTAAATTCAATCGTAAAGTGTGATGGCAAAATGAAATCAAAATTCAAGTCAATGAGCTTATATTTCTCCGCGCGCACGGCAACCAGATGAATAAGCTTATGGGTCTGGTTGCAGCGGCCAGGGCAATGAGCTTATAACCCTGGTCGCCGCGATGCGGTGGCGCTGCTATTAGCTTATTTTCAGCGCCCGCGGTCCGCGCCCGCCAGCCAGCCCGCGCTCCCGGGGAGATTCTTTTTGAAGAAAATTTAAAAGACATACTTACCTTCAGTTTGGTCTCAGATGTTGATTTTAGATATACTTCACTCATAATAATAATACTCTTACCGCTACTACATTTATTACAACAATTTTTAATTTTTTCTTTTGCGCCTATTTATGATATTTTTTATTTAGATGTGGAAATGTAACCTGAATCACAAGTTCTAAATGTTAAGAAAAAAAGAGAATTTAAAAAGGTGGATATTTTTAAAAAATCATGAAAACAATTTAAAAATGAACAATAATATTTATTTTATCTACAAAAAATTACGGATAGTTTTAAAAGCTAATAAAATACATGAGGTGGCCTTTCATCGCTGGGAAAGGCCATTTGCCACAAACTTTGTATTGGCCTAGGTTCTGGTGATTCGACCGGTGGTGGTCTTGCCCACAGGGCTTGTGCAATAGGTATTGCAGCAGGGCATGGTGGGATTCGTCGCTCTGGTACGTAAGGTCGTACAGATGCGACAGGCCGATTAACAGCCTGAAACACGGGTTGACCATACACATCCCAAATTGCTGAAATATAAAAAACTGTTAATTATACAATTTTATGATTAAAGAGCAGATTATTCAAATATACATACATGTTTCTCCAGCTGAACCCATGCTGACCATCTCCTCAATACACATGTAGGTGGAGAGAGAGAGAGAGATCTTATACATAATTTTATAAATAATATCTACAGAAAAACAAAACAAACTACCAAAACCAAACTACTATAAATCTATTCTGTTTTTTCCTCTTCGACATAACCGTAAGGTAAAGAATCGTAATTCTCAAAAAATCTGCGTTTACAATTTACCGGTCTACAGGTTTTTTTCTCTGTTCTAGTTACGACATCATGAAATTTCGTTCGGCGAATTGCTCTGAATGAAATTGAAATAGGAGGAGCATTGCTGACTACCATTTCGCGGATGGTTTCAAAATTGAAAACCCTAGAATTTGTATAATTCAAAGTTATACCCTTAATTTTGCAAACCTGATGAGTTTTTCCATCTGGAGAGGTTACGTTGAAGGCATAAAATTTAGGACCACCAGATACAAAAGTGTCAATATAACTCCCTTTACCATACACCTCCAACTCATCCGTCATTTGCCCCAGTAATCGACCCAGGGGTGGATTGTACTCTGGTACATCTTCATGACATATATAAATGCATGAATCTGTATCATAGTACAAAACGCGGCGATCTAACTGATACAGGTAGTCAAAGAGCTTTAGTCTAGCTTGAGCAGTAGTATAAGCTGCTATCACTATATTTGTATAGGGTGATGCTACACTTGCCTCGTCTTTATAGGACCAAGTGGCGTAAAGAACATCATCATTCACCGGTGTAATATCATGAAGTTCCAACTCGGGATTAGTTAATAACTCCATCAACCTTTTACGCTCTTCAACAACTTCTGTTTGTGGTAAATTCTCTCTTTGACCAAATTTACCCCAAAAAGAGTTGAGACAGAGTTTCGCAACTGAGCGTAAACCTGGATTTTTCGCAATCATTTCACGGTCTAGCTCTATACCCTCAATTTCGTCATGCTCACAAAGATAAGCTTCCTTTGACGCCTCGTCAACGCACTCGCTCGGCCACCCGCTAGCCTCCTGTTTAATTTTCAAAAACGTGTTTATATAAGCCGCGAATAATCCACCTTCGCGCGTTTTCGCATCATATTGAGTAACTTTATATTCCCATATCTCTGAAATATGTGTTACTCTATAATTGAGTTCGATGGCTTTATTTAACTCATCCGAAACCCATGTTCCTTCCAACTCACGCTCTGCATCATCATGAGTGCAATCGGATTGACTCATAGACTCGCAACATGTGTGGCAAAGCGGGAACATGAGTTTACCATGCATTCGCACAGGTATAACTGGATGGTATAAACTGCGAGGCGGGATTACACGACATTTGATCAAACCATCAATTTGTTTCAAATTCGTGTAATTTGGACCAGTTAGACCTTTACACTCCTCATCACCTACATGAATTTTCGGGTGCCCTACAGGAAATTTACCCATTTTCGAAATAAATGGATATAAAGAGCAAACATCAATATATCGTATTTTCTCGTTTCTCTTTGCTTTATAATAGCATACGGTATTTCCTGTGCGACCTCCGAAAAACGCGTCACGAGGGTTTAACGCATCCTGATGCAACAAGGGGTGGTTTTTTAGATATTCATACATCTGTGGTGTATTTTTCTTTAGTTTGTCATACTGACACTCCCAAATTTCAGTTAATACGTATCCATCTTTACGTATTTTTTCACTCGTGGCGCAAGTGCTTTCATATCGCGACTCTAGAGTGTCCCCAGACGTTAATTTTTTATCACGGTTAATTTTATGACATTGCACACAACCATGCCAAAAGCAGCCGTGAAATTGTAAAACATTACGCTTTCCATCACCATCTACATAATACCCGTCAACTAGAGCTCCCTCTGGTAGTCGGAATTCACGACACCTTGCTGCGTGTTTAACCTCTACACCGATTTCTTTTTCTACCCATAACAACCATTCAATGGCTTTTGCAGACTGGTTATTTACACGTCTGTAACCGCCATTGGGTATAATACCTATGGTTTCAGGGCGAAGGAAATTTTTTCGGTAGACCCTTGAACACGTGGAAGCTATGGTGGCGCATTCAGCAAAAGGACAGACGTTGCCGCATTTAAAAAAAATATACCTAAATGCGAGGCACGCACGACGAAGTATCGTCACATCGCTCACACAATAATCCACAATCTCTTTTTGAAAATCGAAAACATAATTGTCCTTACAGGAATCGTACCACTCGTAAAATTCTTTACGAGCCTCGATTGTCATTTTCAACCCTATTAAAAAAATGTGGAAATGTGCCCTTCTTTGAGCCCTCACCAACGAGTCCGAATGCCTTGGGGAGAGCACTTAGAGGCATAGGCATATAGTTTAAGCTATCTACGAATTTACAATCCCCGACCTGCATGAGCATAATTTTGGGGCCATTCGTTATCACCTTTGGACGAATTCTAGTACCCTTTACTTCCACCAAGTAACGGAGGATAAATTGCAGGTCAAACCCTTTTGCATTGTGTGCAATACAAATTGTTTGACCTGAATTTTTCCCCTCGCGTGTTACGTGCTCTACAAAATCCTGTATAACATTTTCCCCTTTGAATATAAGCTGACGGTCACCGCAATATCTACAGGGTTCTTGAATATTTTCATCCGATAAACAGTCAGAGCAGACTTTCTGAGCTACACAGAGATTCGGCTCATGAATGTTTACCGAATTATCCCCTTCTAGCGTTTTCGTTTGGCGTGTTTCCAAATCGTAAAACACGAAACAGACTCTTTTTGGGATATTAGCTAGACGCTCAATAATAGGGGACATGTAACATTCGTGGTTATACGCACGTTTGCATCTGCAGTTTTTGCAGTAAAATGTCCCGCACTCATGATTTTTTGATTTATAAAAATCTACTACCTTCAAACACTTTTTACAAATCTGCAGCGTAGAGCATACACTTTTGTCACCGGAAAAGGAGCCTTTTTCACTATGCTTGCGTAAACAATTATTATTAAAGAAAAACCTATTACAGGAATCACATTTTATTTCAGGTGTATTAGTATATGCAGAGTTTTCTGCAGATTTGCAAGGGGGTATCGAAAGGCATGAGCTGCATTTATTTGAGCATTTATGAGTAGCTGGATTTTCGTAGCTTCTATTACAGGGTATGCAAAACTCATTGCTACCCGCGGCTGATTTTAAGCATAAAATCGGTTCAAAGTGATTTTTATCAGGGTAAAACATGATATTTACATTATATCGCACCGTATGCCCCGATTCTGAAATTATTTTAGTACCGTTATATACAGCTGGAGCTTTACCCATACCGAAATTATTAAATTCAAAAATAACTAGCGCGATTCGTTCATGTAGCAGGTAATTTTGTATAATATTTGCCTCAAACAGTCCGCAACCCGATTCAGGGATCGTCACACCTGAATTCCGCACTAGTTCGGTAGCTAGTTCTCGTTGTAATTTGCCCTTTGATTGTCTTACGCTCCCCCATTTTACATGCAACTCCCCGCTGCGAATTGTACCCCGCTCTTGGTACACACATGCAGCCACAATAGAGCGCGGGAGACAAAGATTGTCTGCATTTTCAATTTTCAAAATTGACTTTTTTTTAACACCCTCATGTGTTAGAACCTTTCGTCCAGCACCGCGTATACCTTTTATGCTATTAAAACTTACGACAAACGATTTGTCCAATTTAAACTCATCATTACTTTGGATAATTTTAAAAATGAGATCCCAAAGTATCTCGAAACTTAAATCACGTGCTGGTCGAAAGGATAAACCACCAGCACCTTTTGAAAAAAAATCCGAATTAAATTTTATGCCTACATAATCTTCAGGGTTATCAACAAAATTCATCAAATATTTAAAAATAGCGATAAATGCTTTTTTTAAATACTCGATAATATTTTCTGACTCTGAAGGCTCCACTATTTTAACTTCAATTTCGCGTCCATTCGCATTAAACTTATTAAAAAACCGAGACCTATCCCATTTAACGATAAAAAGACTCTCTCTGCTACCTTCATGTGCACTACCGAATTGAATATGCTGCTGCTGTTGCTGAATATACTGCTGCTCGAGCAACTTCTGCTGTTGCAGCTCTTGTTCAGCTAATTGTTGCTGCAGCATCTGTTGGTGCAGCCGCAGTTGAGAGCGATACATCGCCTCCATGGCAGCATTCCTCTCGTCCATGTCCCCCTCCAGCTCCTCCTCCTCCTCTAAACCCTCCACGTCAACCTCCTCCTCTTCCTCCAAACCCTCCACGTCAACCTCTTCCTCTTCATTTTCATCGACATCCACCTCTTCATCCGTCTCGGCATCCATTTCACTCTCTGTAAACATTTTAAAAATTGTAAATTCAATTTTTACAGATGACAAAAACTGTTCAAAAAACAATGGAAAAATTATAAGATTAATTACCTTCATCAGTATCCTCTGGTTCAATTTTAACCCCAATTTCATTGGGAACACCTTGTTCCTGGCAATGATTTTGGGGAATATCAGGGACTGTGAAGAAAAAATTAATGTGTTACTATTGGGCTGCTTGTGTTAAAATTAAATTAACAAACTATTTATCTATGTTTACCTTTAAATGAAATAAATCGCGATAAATTAAGCTTTTGGTGTGAAAATTGTATTCCCAACTTTGTGAAGATAAAAGAAAGGGGTAAAGAAACGTCCGGGTACGAATAAATTTTCAGATGCAAAAAAAAATTCAAAAAATTATTATTAATTTTAATTGTAAAAATTCATTGATATAGACATTTCTTAGTCCCTTTTCTTTATTTTCCTAAAGTTTCAGTACGATATCTCATTTCGTGTGGAATTGGTATAATGGAACAAAATGTCGGTAAAGTAGGAATCGGATAAGTATCACATGCCCTTAGTCATAATCCAGATTAAAGTTTAAAAGTCAATTAAAAATTTTTTTGACACAAACACTACACTTCACTTTTGCTTTAAATAATAATAATAATATTCAAAAATCATTAATAATGTTGAAAATTTATAAAAAATATAAAATCAAATTTCATTTTTTTTTAAATTTCAAATTATTATTTCATTATTATATATTATTATTTATTATTCTCTATAATTCTTTATTTTTGTTTATTTTTATTTATTTATTCAAACATTCAACGACATGTGTCACTTATCCGATTCCTACTTTACCGACTTTACTCTTCATTATATCAATTCTACACGAAATGAGATATCGATCTAAAAGTTTGGGATGATAAAGGAAAGGCACCAAGAAACGTTCATGTATCAATACATTTTTACAGATCCGAAAAAATTCGCAAAAATTATTATTTTTTCTATTCTAAAAATGTAATGACATATAAACGTTTCTTGAGCCCTTTTCTGCATTTCACTAAAGTTTCAGATAGTTGTCTCGTTTCACGTTGTTTTGGTATAATGAAAAAAAATGTCGGTAAAGTAGGAATCGGATAAGTATCACATGTCCTTATCATAATCCAAATTAAAGTTCAAAAGTCAATTATATTATTAAAAATTTTTTTGATACGAACACTTCACTTTACTTGTGCTTTTAATAATGATAAATTAAGAATAATATTAAAAACTGATAAAAAAATATTAAATCAAATTAAAATTTTTTAAATTTCAAATTATTATTTATTATCATAATTATTATTCAGAATTCACTATAATTATTTATTTTCGTTTATTTTTATCTATTTGTTCAAACATTCAACAGTATTTGACTCTTAGCCGATTCCTACTTTACCGACATTTTTTTTTTTCATTATGTCAATTCCGCACAATATGAGATATCGAACTGAAAGTTTGGGAAGATAAAGAAAAGGGGTTAAGAGACGTATA
>CAKNXH010060302.1:0-29115 GCA_932178445.1 Andricus quercusramuli
ATACCAATGTACAAATTTTATATTAAATAAAGAACTTTTTAAATCAATCAATTTTTAGTCATTCCTTCGACCGAGTTTGTCGTGAGTTCTTTGTACGTTCAAAAATTATCTGAAAATGTCTGGTCGCGGAAAAGGTCGTGCAAAGGGTGGCAAGTCAAAGACCCGATCAAGCAGGGCTGGACTTCAGTTCCCGGTTGGTAGACTTCATCGTCTCCTCCGCAAAGGAAACTATGCCGAAAGAGTAGGAGCTGGAGCTCCTGTTTACTTGGCAGCTGTCATGGAATATTTGGCCGCTGAAGTTCTCGAATTGGCAGGAAATGCCGCTCGTGACAACAAGAAATCGAGAATCATCCCTCGTCATTTGCAATTGGCCATCAGAAACGACGAGGAGTTGAACAAACTTCTCTCTGGTGTAACCATCGCCCAGGGTGGAGTTTTGCCTAACATCCAGGCTGTTCTTTTACCCAAGAAGACTGAAAAGAAAGTCTAAATCTATCCAAAGCATAATTTCATGTACCAATCGGCCCTTTTCAGGGCCAACAAACTGTTTTGACGTAGAAATTGTTTCTAGTACATCTTAACGTGTTAATTAGGGTTTGTGTACCTTACTGTACCTGGACTAATTGCTTAACCATGATAAAGGCTTATCGCCTTTTTTCTCACGGGATACGTGATGAGAATGTGTTTAAGGCCGAAAGGGCTGTCGATATTCGTACATTATTTTAATAGGTCTGTGCAAAAATTTTGAGAATGTACAATGACCGAGCGCGTATTTTTTGTAAATGTAATAACAATTTAAAATTCTAGAATTTCAGAAGCTTTGACTGAGTTATTCGATGTAATTACCTTTTTCAAGTTCTAACATTTTTTTTCGAAGGAAAACTGAGAAAAAGTGCATGACCTCGAAAAAAAATCCCTTTTGGAAGGGCTCACTTCTGAAATTTGAACATGGAAGGCCCTTTTTTTAAAGGGATCCAAGCAGCTCGAATCAGGTAAAGGATTTTGACAGTTTTGGGTCAGAGCTGAGTAGACGGTGGCTATTCTCCTTGAATCCCGAAATATGTGTCAAGGATTATCTCGCGAAATATTGATCTAAATTCATTCTTTCAAATTGTACTTCAATCGCGTCAAAAAACTGCACATCTTAAGCCATAAGACAACTTCCTATCATTATTTCTTTCCAAGGTGATATGTTTGTGGAAACGGTCTTTAATTAGTAACAGGCGTGTGCCTGGCTAGGATTTTCTGCGATTTTTTTTAACGAGTTGCGAGCGATCAAAGTGAGGGTCGCTTACTTTTGACGCCGACTTTAGATATAATTTAATTTGGTGTCATGGTGTAAAAACAATTTGGAGGATAAAAAGAAATGGATAAAAGAATTTCAATAGTATAGAAGTTTCGAAGACTTCAACTTGATATGAAATTTAAAAAAATAAAAAAAATGTTTAACAAAATCTTAATTTTTGATAAAAATGAAGCAATTATTAATAATTTATAAAAATTCACGTAAGTTTAAGAGATATTTAAATGTTTTGAGATGATGGAAAAATAATTTAAATCTTCGGAGGATTTATAAAATGTACATTTTTGGAGATTTCGAACAAAAAATGTATAAGGTTGTTGAGCATTATAAAAAGCTTCAAAAGGAATTAAAAAAATTATTAAAAATTCTAAGAAAATTTAAAATTATATTTTATTCTGAATAATTGATTTCAAGAAAATATTTCAAAGGATGCTGGGAAAATTTTAAATCATTTTGCATTTAAAAAAAAATAGTTTCAAGTTTTGTGAGAATATTTAAGAGATTTCAAAACAAGTACCCTTTTTGATGTAGAAATAACAATTGAGCAGTTATACATTTTTTACGACTGAAGATAAAATTAATTTATCTTCTAGTACAACAAATTTTCAGCCAAAAGAATTATAATCGTTCAATTTTTATTGTTTCTGATATGAAATTTCTAATAATTATATAATGTTGTAAATGTACAATTTTGTTTATTTATTTTATTCTTCAATTTAGAGAATTGAATATGATAGTTTAACGGCATTTAATTTAAAATTGTTTACTTGAAATTTGTTAAAAGCTTTCATTGTATACGCGTAAATTATTGAGCGTTTGACTAAAAAAATGCTTTAGCGTTAAATTAGAAAGTTTGAAATTCAAAGGGGTTCCTCTTTGAGTGTTTTCGCAGGTGTTTTAATTTGAAGTTCAGTTTTTATAACTTCAAATGAAAATATTTTTAGCTTCAAGTGTTCGAAAGTTTCAATTTTAATGACAGTCAAAAATTGTTGTGAACCGGGAAAGGAATTGGAATTTTTCTCCTGGAATAAAACGGCCAGCCTGCTATTGGTTCAAAAATTATTGCGAATTTTTCATATGTACAGTTGAATCTGTCAAACCTGATATTTCTTCAGTTGAAACCAAAGAAACATGTTATAATTATGCTTGTTATAGGAAGAAAATTCATTCAACGACTCAGGAAGTTTGGAATTTTTACTTTTCTCTCGATTTTCAAACGTTTTAAACAAACAAATTTTTCCCCTCATTGAGCAACAATAATATATCTATTTGGTTCAAGCCAAAGAAACCTGAGGTTCGACATATTCAACTTCTTTTTACAAAAGTGTGCATTTAACTCAATCCAAAATAAACATGTTTTTTGCAGATATTCGAAAACTTCTAAATAAGGCAAAAAAATTAACAAATGTAAGTCATACAGCGCGTTGCAATGCGCACATAAACTGTAGAGGGCCGTGCTATAGTATAGTCCAGGACTCCAGGGGTCTCCACAATCGACAGGTGCAGCGTGACCCAGGATCGCACGACCTTTTTTAAGATCTACCATTTTTTTTCGAAGGGAAAAACTGAGAGAAAATTGATGACCTCTCGGGAAAAAATCCCTGTTGGAAGGGCTCAGTTCTGCAATTTGAGCATGGTGGACCCTTTTTTTTAAAGGGTTCCAAGCGGCTCAAATCAGGTAAAGGGTTTTGACAGTTCTGGGTCAGAGCTTGGTAGATCCGACCTACTGGCCTGGGATCGCTAGTAGATACAGGATCTACTTTTGGAGACCCCTGGTATAGTCTATACTCTATAGTGTGCTCACCGCTATCCCATAGCGGGGAACTGCGAAGCAAGGGTGGTATGCTGAATGCACTGACTGCACTAGGGTTCAAATTTTTTGACGAGAACCGGTTCACGGCTGGGTTCTCAATCACTAGCTCGGTACCAGGAACCGAAGATCTGATTATTACCAGGAACCGGTTCCATCGGTTACTTATTATTATTATTATTAACGTTGGCTTAATACTAGCTAAAGCCTTGTATATCCTGCCATGGCCAAATAAGGTGAGTGTGAACTCCACGTAATCTGAAACAAATAGATATCGAGCAGGGCTCGACAATTCCATCTCTAGGAGGTGGAGCAATCAGCGCGGTGTCCCGACTTCAAGTGGAACAGGCGGCAATGTTCAAAAGAACATTGAAGAGAAAATAAAATAATCAGAAGAGAATAAATTTCGAATTATTAAAATTCATTCATTTTTGATCATTCGTTCGTTAAGTGCCTGAACCAGCGGAATATTGGATTTTCCATAAAGAAAAAGAAATTAAATTGGGTCATATCAACATAAATGGAAACATGTAATATTCTAAAATTAAAAAGCTTTGAATGTTCTCTATTTTATTGCGCAAATAATAATAATTAAATATAATGATTAGAATTAATATTATAAATAATATTAATTAAAATTTTATTTTTATAATTAAAATGAATGATATTTGGATAGGGGCAAAGAGAGAGTTTTTTATATTTGTAAGTTAGCACATAGGCTAAGTCTTCTTCGATATCAGGGTCACATGAACAGCTTCCAGAAGAAATTATTTTTTTCCAGCTAGACTGGCATTCAAGGCGTAGCGGTTGCTCCTCATGCGACAGAGAGTAACAATCCACTCCCTTCGAGCCTGAAATGACCAGAAACAGGCTTTCCTACTAGGTTTATAATAATACTAGCGGAACCGGCAGACGTTGTCCTGTACACACGTCTTAAATTTGAAAATTTTAAACTTTTTACATTTTCCAGTGGACTGAATTGTGAATCTAAACCATTCTCGAATCCACTGGAACACACAATATATAAAGATTGAGTGTACGTGACCTTTGTTTTCTCCTATTTTTATAAAATAGTTGTCACAGTTTTTATCCAGGGTTTCACGAGTTAAACTGAAAAAGTCAGAGAAAGGGAGGGAAATGTTTAAGATATGTGCATCTCTGGATACAGTCTTGGCTGCCAGGTCCGCGGCTTCGTTACCGGGTATGCCCTTGTGGCCGGGTATTCAAACCAAGAAGACTGTCCATTTGAGCTTTTTTAGAAGGGCTAGCCGGTTTCTAATCATGTAAATTAGACAGGAGTGGTTGAACTAGGACAAACAGTAGCTATGCTTTGAAGGGCACTTAGTGAATCTGTAATGATGAATGATTTAGAGAAGCGGTGCTTAATAATACAGTCTTCTTCTTTATTCATAATGTGCCCCCTAAGGGTTTACATGACTTCCATTTCTTACAATACTTCCTTCTACATGTTTTATAAAATCTTATCCTTACTATTTACAGTTATTTGCACCTATTCACAGAGAATCTTATATCTAAAGCCTTAATTCTATTCTTTACGATAGCGCAATTTGTGACGTGTTAGGGAGCGAGTGAGCGAGCGATCGAAAGCGAGAGTGCAAGCGAGAGAGAGAGAGAGCGGTGATGCAAACGCATCTTAATTTACTTATGCTATTACATATCCATTACTTACAAATCTTTAGGCTTCTAGTTTAAGCGACTTCCGTTTCCTTTTTTTTTTCACTTCTCTTGTACCTCATTTTTCCATTTTTTTTTGCATTCATTCTCTTGCCAGCTTCCTTTATCTTCCAGTCCTCTCCTACATCCTTCCCATACATGCTCCCATATTTCCTCTTCCCATTCCAGATTCTGCACTTCCTGTTATATTTCTTTTCCCAGTTCATACTTGCCCTTACCTCGTTTCCCAATCTAAAGCTTGCCATTTTGGTCCATCTCTTCTCTCCCCATCCCTTTTCTAAATACTTTGGTACTCCTTTCTCTTTTATCATCTTATACCATATATTATATTTTGATTCCTCAATCATCCCCCATCTTTCTATTCATTGTCTTTCTCTCTCCCTTTTTTCCACTCCTTTATAGTTGACTCCAGTCCCGTCTTCTGTGCCTCTAGCCTTAAAGAACTCCCTCCTTTCTTCCTCCCATCTCGTTAATTCCAAAGCCCTCCCTCTCCTTTCTTCTACCTCCATCAAACACTTTCTCGCTAACTCCCCTCCCTTTTCCTCCCCCAGCTTCGTCTCAAAATTCCATGCCCTCTTTCCCGCTCTAGTACTCAATTTATCCCTTTGCGCTTCTTCTCTCACCATATATCCCGGCGTCCTCCAGGCTACCCCTAGCACAAATGATAGATTTATCATTCGGGGAGTCAATGATGGACCTTCGTTGACGTAGTACTCTCAGATTGCATTTTTTCTTACTAAAATAACAATCAGCCCTTTTCAGGGCCTCTAAGTTTATTTTTACGAGGGATTTCTGTTTTGTTCAAAAAACATGATCTTCTCCCTATAGCTAGAATCAGTTCTGTTAGATTGCTTGATGCTCATGATAGATTGATAGATTCTGGTCTATCAGATGCATCAAATTGATCGAATACCAAGTCTGCGCTCTGTGACACCAATGTCACAGAGCTCAAACCCCGGAAGGATGGAGGAAGATAACAACAGTAACTTCTCCATCGTCACCTCCAGGAGCAAGGAGCGGAAGCTCGCCAAGCAGTCCGATGAATCCTCCGACAGTACCTGCAGTGACCAGGAAATGGTCACCTCCATCATAGGTACCAGTAAGACGTCAAGAACGTCAGTGGTAAGCGCACCACTATCTAATAGGCATACAGCCATCGACAAACCCCAACCTAAAAATTCGTCTACAGCAAAAATATCTGCTGCCCCGGGAAAAATACCTCCAATTAACGTCATCATATACGAAATAAGCCACCCGTACTCAGTGCTTCACAATATTTTAAAAAGTGCGACTAACTACAAACCCGTAGTCTATAACATCGGGTCAGACGTATATTCCGTTCGGGTTTCCTACATAGAGGACTACCACACCATAATCAGTAATCTGGAAAAGGAAGGTTTCCAGTATTACTTGTACAAGAATATAACTTCACCCCCCTATTAAACTAGTAATTAGGAACATTCCTATCTCTTTTCCTGATGATTCAGTACTGGCTGAACTCAAGGAAGAAGGATATACAATTACTTCGGTCTCTCGCATGAGAAGGCGACAAAATAAAAAACCCATGCCCATGCTTTTGGTAACTGTACCTAACACCCCACAAGCAAAAGAATTGCTCAAATTACAGTCACTTGCTTTTATCAAAATAAAAGTGGAGCCATATGCTAAGCCTAAAGAAACTTCTCAGTGCTTCAATTGCCAGAGATTTCATCATGTTTCTGACATGTGCCATGCTACCCCACGCTGTGTCAAATGTGGGGCTTCGCATAGCAGCGCCAGCTGCAAAAAAGATGCACAGGCACCGGCCACCTGTGCTAACTGTGCTGAAAATCACCCAGCAAACTATAGAGGATGCTCTGCCTTTAAGAAAGCTTCTAAAAAGTCAACCAAAATTACTAAAACTAAAAATACCTCAAAAGAAGCACCTAAGAGCAACCTTCCCGCATCTCATGTTTTACAAAACAAAGACACCCAAGAACTTTCACCTTCCGCCAGACACGCGGCACCGCAGAGTACTCCGTTTTACAGCTCTATAGTAGCCTCAGGATCGTCTAAATCTAAAACACGTGAGACTAAACCCCAAATTAAACCGCTACCAACAAAACGGCAGAACTACCCCCAAATTACAAAGCCTACACCCTCTAAAAATCAAGCCCCACAAATCAAACAAGCCTCAGAAACCGCATTTACTCAAAATGCAACCTCACAAAGCATCAAAATCAACCTAATCAACCTTATAAAAGGAGCCACAACCTTAGCCACCGACATAATGGGGGGTAAAATGAACATGGCCGAAGCTATTACCTCAACTGCCGAGATTATAAATAACATTCTATCACTTGCTATTGAAAATGCCTACGTTTAATAACAATATTCTAAAAATAATTTTCTGGAACTTTCAGGGTATCATAAAGAAAAGACTCGAACTAGCCACCTACATCTACCAAAATAACATCACTATCTGCATGCTTAGCGAAACACTGTTACGCGAATCCAGAAAATTTAAAATTCGCGGCTATAAAATTTACAGAAATAACACCAACAGAGGAACAGCTATTTTAACTAAAGAAAATATCGACCACCACGAATTAATAATCCCTGAACTTAAGACACTCGAAGCTACTGCTGTTCAAATAAAAATACACGGCAAGTCATATGCCATCGTCTCGCTCTACCAGTCTCCCTCTCGAGAACTTGTAACAAATGATTACAAAAAAATATTTAAACTAGCACCCTCGGTCATCGCTGCAGGCGACCTAAACGCCAAACATCTAGCCTGGAATAGCAGAACGACTAACAAAATTGGGAAAAAATTATTTGAATTCATAAATGATAAGAATCTCTCAGTTTCAGCACCATACTCGCATACCTTTTTCCCACACAATACAAAACATAAATCTGACCTCATTGACTTCGCAATTACCAAAAACAACTTCTACAACCATGACATACATCGACGACGCCATAACTAATCTCACCTCTAGCATAAAAACCGCCATTCACGCTTCAGTCCCCCAGACAACCGTTAACAAATACGATCCCCCTCTCAGCCCCGAGATTGAAGACCTTATCCACACTCGTAATAAACTCAGCCGAACATATCAGAGAACTAAAAGTTGTATTCTTAAAAATATCATTAACCGCCTTCGGAAAACTATTGCAATCAAAGTTCGAGAGCACCGATGCAAAAACTGGAACACGGAAGTCGGTAAACTTCAAATTAAAGACAATTCTATATATCGAATGACTAAAGCCCTCACGAAGCCGCGAACTGATATTCCCCCTCTCAAAACCCCGGATCAAACGTTTGCGCTTTCTCCTACCGACAAAGCAAATCTCCTAGCAGTAAATTATGAGAGCAACTTCACCGCACATGACGAGCCATCTGACCCGCAACACATCTCCGAATGTGAAAAAATTGTTTCAGACTTTCTAAAAATCCCAAGCACCGATAATTTCAAAAAAGTAACCTACAAGGAAGTATCTAAACGAATTAAAAACACTAAAAATAACAAAGCACCCGGCCCTGATGCTATTTCAAACCTAGTCCTCAAAAAGCTTTCTATCTCGTGCTTAACTCTTCTTGCACTTATCTTCAATGCCTGTATACAATTAGGCTACTTTCCTGAAACTTGGAAAGTAGCGCACATTCTAGTTTTTCAGAAAAAAGGCAAGGATCCATGTCATCCAACTAGCTACAGGCCCATTAGCCTTCTTAACACAATGAGCAACATTTTTGAAAATATAATACTCACTCGCGTAAACTATCACCTCGAGGAGAACAGCATCCTTAAACCGCAGCAATACGGTTTCAGAAAAGGTCACTCTACGCAGCATATGATGCTCAAGCTTACCGAAGCCATTAGCTTGAATTTCAATCGAAGAAAACATACTGGAGCTGTTTTCCTCGATGTAGAGAAAGCCTTTGATAGTGTCTGGCACGTAGGATTGCTCAGAAAACTAATAAACTACAAATTTCCAAGAGGGCTTATCCATTTTATACATTCCTATCTTTCTAATAGAAAATTCTCAGTCAAAATAGGCCAGACACTTTCAAAAGAGAAACCCATCCGAGCGGGCGTGCCTCAAGGCAGCATTCTAGGACCGGTATTCTTTATTATCTACGTGAATGACATCCCTGAGGTTCCCGATGTTTCAATTGGATTGTACGCAGATGATACCGCGCTATTCACTTCCTCCTGGTCAGTTCCAAAAATTTTAAAACTGCTTAACAAAGCTCTTGAAGTCATTGAGGCTTGGGCTAAACTCCGGAGAATAAAAATAAATGTAACAAAATCAGAATCAATTCTTTTCTCAGTCAGAAGGCCTGCCAAAATAGAACCACCCAAAATGTTTAATGAACGAATAGAATGGAAAAATTCCGTGAAATACTTAGGGGGTATACTTCATAAACGTCTTAATTGGAAGCAGCATATTCAAGAAACTAGAGGGAAGGCTCCCGGGGTTATCTCGCGTTTAAATCCTATTATTAATAGACACTCGAGTCTAAAACCTGAATATGGAATTCTGATTTACAAAATGTTTATCCGACCAATCATAACCTATGCCTGCACAATTTGGGGAGGTGCGTCAAAAAGCAATATTAATCACATTCAGATAATTAAAAATAAATTTCTCAGACGTATCACAAAAACTCCTATATATACCAAGAACTCTGTCCTTCACAGAGAATTTCAACTACCATACATTTCAGAGTATATCAAAGAAACCGCCACTAAATTCTACGAATCCGCTTCATTATCACCTTTTGAACATATTTCCTCTCTTGGGAAATACGATTTCGATCCGCTTCGCAAACACGCGATGCCAAAGGACTTTCTCATGAAATAAGTCACCCAGGTCGAGGTGGCCTTGCCACCCCTGACCTACTATCTACTTTAAACTTTTTCGACCCCTCTAAACCCTTCCCCCTCTTCTTCTTTTCTGACCTCTTCTATCATAAAATAAATTAACAGATTTTGTGGTTTTTTCCCGCTTGCGGGTTTTTTTTCCCACACATAATAAACGTCAATTTAAATTCCAGTCATGTCAAATTTCTTTCAGATTGTGTAACAATGCCCAAACGGGTAACACACAACAACTTCTTCCAGTCCGATCATTCTTCGGGAAGATCACTAATCGTGCACCGCACCACTCGCCCACTCCCGTGTATTGGATCTCACAAGAGGTGGCGATGGTTGGGGCCCCCTCATCCCCACCCCTTTTTCTTTTTACCCCTAGCGTCCACCTTATATACCTTTCTTGTAAACTTTCAATCTCTTTCCTTTCTTTCCATCCCCATGTCTCTGCTCCATAACTTAATACCGGCCACACCAGCGTGTCAAATAACCACATTCTCCTTCTATAATTTTTTTTAAACATTCTTTTTCCTATTCCCCATATCTGCTTGATTACCCCTGCTGCTTTTTTTATCCTTTCTCTTATATGAGCTCTATGGTCTCCATTTGCTTGCAAGGTATAACCCAAATACTTAAACTCTTTTACTTCTTCTAATTTTTTTCCTTTCCATCTCCCTGTCCATTCTTTCTTTCTTCACCCTCCTTTTCTAAACCTCATCATCTTCGTCTTCACTACATTTCAATTCAACTTTTTTCCATTTAAGTATTTCTCTAATCCTGTAATTAATCCCGCCCTCCCTTCTTCATCCACTGCCATCAACACTATATCGTCTGCGTATGCCAGTGCATATATCTTTTCGTTCCCAAACCTAACTCCGCCCCACCCTTTTCTCTTCATTGGTTCTTTCAAGTCTGATATAAATATATTAAATAAAAGTGGCCTCAGAGGGCATCCTTGCCTTACCCCTCTCACCAACCAGAAACTATCTCCTACTTGCTCTCCTACCTTTACCTTGCTTTTTGTCTCTCTAAAAATTTCCGATACTCTCTTTATTAATCCTTCTCGTATCCCCTTTTTCACCATAACTTTTTCTATCTCGCCTCGGTCTAATGAGTCAAACGCCGCCTTTAAGTCCATGAACACTGCTATCATTGCCCCTTTCTCCCTTTTAATCCTCTTATTTACTAAGTAGTTCAGAACATATGTGACCGTCCACGAAGAAAGGGACCTAATGCGGAAAAAATCGATTTTCATTTTCTTACGCCATTCGATAGCTTCCGAGTTACTCTTTCATTTCCAGTAATCAGAAATTGTTTAAGTGAATTACTTTTCTTGTTCTTAAGCTACAAACATAGGCATGATAGCGTACGGGGAGAGCGAACGAGAGACCTACGAAAGCCAGCCCCACCACTTACCACACAGCTGTACGCGACGTGTCCGTGAGATTCACTGGCTCGTGCATAAAAGTGTAGTGGTAAGTGGAGGGGGAGCTTTTCGTAGACGCATCCCCACTACTTAAATGCTGGCTTGCAGGCTCTGCTATAATCGCCCGTCCTGTAAAATTCAGCTTTGACGCATTAGGTCCCTTTCTTCGTGGACGGTCACATATATATTGTCCATTACCCCCATCCCTTTTCTAAACCCTGTCTGATTCGGTGGCCATCCCTCTCCTCTCCATAATCTATTGTACATTATCCATGCCCATTCCTTTAATTCTGTCCCCCCATATTTCCATACTTCATTTGGAATCTCATCTATACCAGGTGCCTTTCCATCATTCATCATCCCTAATACCTTGACTATTTCCTCTCTTGTAACGTCCTCCTCCTCATCTGTTTCTCTACCATCTTTTCCTCCTTTTCTAACTTTCCTCTCTACCCCTCATAGTAATTCCATAAAATATTTTTTCCATTCTATCATCCCAATAACCTGGTTTACTCTTTTCCTTCTTCTTCTCTCTTTATTTACCACCTTCCAAACCTCTTCTTCCGTCCTAGCCTTCTCTGCTTCTTCTTAAAAACTTTTATTTTCCTCCTCTTTTTTTGATCACATAACTCAGTATACGCCTTCTTTTTTCTCCTATATTCTTCTCCAATACTTGTCTCTTTTCTCCATTTTCTTAATACCCTTCTCACTTCCTTCTTTTTCTGTCTACAATCCTCATCCCATCCACTTGTATCCCCTCCTTCACTAACTTCTTTTTTGCTCGTGCACTCTAATACTCCTTTTATTTCTCCTAACATTATTTCCATTTCCTCGTTTACATTTTCTTCCCCCATTTTGATATTCCTGACTTTTTCTTTAAACTGTTCTTTACCTTCCATGGACCAATCCCCTCTTCCTGCTCTTTTTACTTTTTCTTCCTTTTTAGCCTTATTGTTATTACACATTTCTCCCTCTACTGTCACTATTATGGGAAAGTGATGCGAATCTATATAGTTCCGCACCTCTAGTTTCTTAACCTTCTCTCTTACTTCGTCGTCGACTACCACATAATCAATTACCGTTCCCCTCTTTCCTCCTGAACATGTATATTCCCCTTTCTCATCCCCCTCAACACTTACGTTTAAGATAAACCATCCCATCTCCCCTAGGCACTTCAACAACTTGTTTCCCTCCCCATTCAGTATCTTGCCTTTGGATTTTCTTCCTCGCTCTGCATCCCATTCCCTTCCGCCTCCATCTCCTGTTCTCGCATTTAAATCACCTCCTATTATAAGCCTAACCCCTCGCTTATTTTCTTCCATCAGTTCTCTCATCTCCTCTGATTTCTCCTGCATATCACTGTTCACATAAACCCCCACTATCTTCCACGTCTCTCCTCCCATATTTATCTCTTCTACTATTAATCCTTCTTTATGTTCTTTCAACTCTTTTTTTATCATTCTCTGTTATACATTCGTTCCTTACTCCCATCACGATTCCTCCCATTGCTCTGTCCTTTTTATTCTTCCTCTTTGGATTTTCAACCTGCCATTTGTAATCTCTTTGTAATTTTCCCCTTACTCTTTCCCATCCCTTTTCATCTAGCCACGTCTCCATCATTACTACTACATCCAATTGTGTCAAATTTCTCATGAACTCCCTATCATTTCTTTCTGAGCCTGCTATATTCCAGTAGCATGTCCTCCAATCTTCCCTACTTTCGTTTCTCGTCTCTTTTTGTTCCTCACTATTTCTTATTTCTTTACCTCCCGTTCCTTTATCTCCTAGTTTCCCGATACCTCATTTTTTACTAACTCTTCCCTGCCCTCGTCCTAATTCCACCATACACCTTCAATCTGTATTCTCCCATACTTAAGCCATGTTCTTTTCCCCTTGTTTCTTTCTTCTTCCGCTATTTTCCTGGACTTATACTGCATGTTCCCTTCTACCCATGTCAAATCATCCTCTATTCCCTGCGAGGTTCCATATAACCTCTCTTCTTTGTCATCACTTCCCTCATATGTTCCCATTTCTTTAGTTTTACAAGTACCATTCTCTCACCTCTCACCTCTTCGCTCTTCCCTTCATACACTTCGCACTTCCTCTATCTCTACCTTAGCATCAATCCTTTTTAGTACTTCTTCCACTCCTTCCATCAGCTTTTTTCCCTCTAATCTTAGATTCTTTATCACTATGTTTCTTTTTCTTTCTTCTCTCTCTTTCTTTTCTATTCTTTGTTCTATTTTTCTCAGCCTTTCCTTCTCCTTATTTCAACTCTCCTCACCTCCAAACTCACGGTTTGAGCTTTCAATTTTTTGTATTCTACCTTCCAACTCATCTACCTTTTTATTAGGCTCTTCCTTCTTTTCTAGCCTTTGCTCTAACATCTGCATCCTTTTCTCTAGCTTTTCCCTGACTACTTCCCATTTCCTCATTTCTTTCCTAAGTTCGGCCATTTCCTGTCTAATTTTTTCCCTCATTTCCTCCACCCTTTTTCTCCTGCTTTTCTTCATAAATCCCCATTACTTCTATCATCATTTTGTGCGTTCCTTTTAATCTTTCCTTTTCCATCGGATCTTTATCCTCAGCTCTGTCTCTTTCTGTCCCCTTATTTTTCACATCCATTTTTGGATTTTTCGAACTTGCTCCTATATCTTCCTTGTCTTCACTGCTTCCCCTCTCCCCTCTCTTCCTTTTGATGAATGCCTCAATCGATCCCACGCTTTGCCTTTCTTCTTCTCTAACCTGCCCTGCGACGACCAACCTGGTCCTCCCACCCTGTCACAAACCTCAAACCCACCTAACCTCAACTTCCACACAAATCTGTCCTGATCCCCAAAAAAATCCTCACTATCTTTCTCTTTGCATCTCGCAATAGTTGCAACAGTTTATCTGGAAGAGGATGATAAAGGCCGGAGAAAATTTTTATCAAAAACCAAAAGCGTTTTTTGAAGGGTGGTTCACAGAATTCTGCTAACATGAAATTTATGGGTGTACTATTTCTATAGCCTAGGGCTAGTCTTATAGCTTGATTACGATTTTTTTCTAAATTACTGAAATTTTTATGTGAAGTAAAATTAGAAATATGCGATCCATATTCTAGACAGCTTCTGATGAAGGATGTATAGACAGTCCTGAGAATACAAGGATCTGCGCCCCACCAAGTCCCTCTAAGAACTTTGAAAATATTCGGCCCCTTTTTGCCCCCCCCCCGTTGTTAAGCTGTACTATACTGAGCAATATACTAATATTTGACAAACCAAAATGCCCCCCATCCTCATGCGTTATGCAATACATAAATGGCTTTTTGTTGAAAGTTAAAAGAAAATAACAATGATCATGTGTTCAGAATTTTTCTTATTTATACAGATTCATATAAAAACTTTAGCACATTTAGGAATACAAATAATTCCAGTGTTCGTAGCTAACAAACAAAAGTTTCAAGTTATAAGTTACCGTATAAGTTCAGTTTATTATTTGAAATATGAAATTATAATGATTCACATAAATAATATAAAATAAAAACATTTTTAGTTCTTTTATGGGTAAAAATAAGAATTACTATAAAATAGAATTGTTAGCATGAAAGTAATTTTTTATACACTGAACTCTTTTCTGTGAGCTCATTAATTATCATTTCAAATGAACGTGCCAGTAAAATATCGATTTCACTTGCCATTAATATAAGAGCTTCTAGTTTTTCTTGGCTCACAGAGCTCCTCAAACGATTTTTATTTCAATGCTGAAGAGATGAGTGGAAACACTCCAGTTAATAATAACATGTTGATTATTAATAACATGTAATTTTTTAATATTTTATTTCAAATATTTGAAAATTGATTTCAATAAAGTGAAAATAAATTTCGTATTTAATATATATTTAATTTTTAGAATGTTTCATTTTTTAAGCAATTTCATTAAAAATGTAGAAACTTCGAATGGAAATAAATAAAATAACATTCTGCTTATTTCATTAAACTATCAGGCTTATTTTTATGAATTGTTTTCTTTTAAAAACATATTTTAATTTTTTTCAGTGCTATATCTCTCAATATTTTTAATAAATATTTGATATAGAAATACATATTTGCTTAAGATATTTCAAATTTAGTTTGAAAGTTTGGTTCCGTTAACTGTGTTAGAAGACCTAACATCAACCTGAAATGAGTGCGCAAGCGCATGCGCGTTTGTGAAACTTTCAAACGTTTCAGAAACTTTGGTCCTATAAAACGTTTAATTCTTTCGTGAAATTTTCAATGTTTCAATGAAACGTTTCATGAACTCACAAACCTACACCTGCACACTACAAACTGCACGACGACAATGTCTAATGTCACTTTATTCCTTTTTTTTTGGCACTCGATACAAGCGAAGAAAGCGGAATGTATAGTGAACGAGCGGACCCTTGCTCCTTGCTCGAGCACCATAAAAATTGCAATTCTTACGGCGTAAGAATGGTGGAAGCGTCTCGGCGAGCTCGAGCAAGGATGAGGGGAAGCGGCCTTATTCGTGGCGACCTTATTGATAGCTTCGACTGTACTCCTACATTGCACACCGCGTGAGAGTCATCTGGTCAAAAGACCAGAGTGCAGACATATATTTTTGTCTCACACGGCGTACTGAACTTTTTGAGCATTGCGCGTGCGCCGCCAACCAGGGAGATGTTGGCAGAGCGAGAATATTTGCGATATTATATGTATTCATACATAATTAAAAAAAAAGAGTTGAACAACCACCGCACCGCAGGGTCCTACTGAGAGCAACTGCCATCTAAAAAATTTCAATAGCCCCCAGTAGAACCTTGGTAAATCATACCTGTGGCCACGTATCACAACCTTGAGATGGGTGGTCACAGGGCACGACGGAATCACAACCGGGGTGTCTAGCGGACCGGGAAACCGGGAGAAACCGGGGAAAACCCTGGAATTTTATTGGACCTTGAAAAAACCGGGAAAACCCCGGGAATTTTGCTTATGACCGGGAATTTTTTGTATTTGATCGAAAAATCGACTTTTTTCTACTTAATTTTCTTTTTATTCCATTTCCACTTTATCTACAGTCGCAAGGTTCCTTCTTATGCTTATCCTAAGTACCTATTTATGTAATTTTTGACATTCTCATCCTAATGAGAAGGAATTGGTTTTATGTAAAATTTGTCTTAGTCGGGTTTCATCAAATACGTTTTGAGACCCACTAAGTCAGAAAAAAACGATTTTCACGAAGGTAAAATCTGTCTGTAGTCTGTCTGTATTCTGTAGTCTGTCTGCAGTCTGTGCACACTTTTTTAAGACCTAAAAGAAAAAGACAAGTTCGTCAGTCAGCTATTTTGGATCAAAATTCAAAAAGTTATAGATTTTCAAACTTTTTGAGACCATTTTTTTAAGAGCTGAAAATTCTATGTACCTACAAGATTATCAGAACAACTTTTTGAGTTTTCTTCAAAATATCGAACATTCAAATTGTATGCTCGAGCAGCGGGCAGATTTTTTCTATGTATATTATGTTGAAATTCCTATTTGTATGTACACATGGACTTCAAAAAGTCACAAAAAGACATCTAAAATTTGGTCGGGGGAAAAATATTTGACCGGGAAAAAACCTGGAAAAAACCGGGAAAAACCCGGGAATTTCAAATTGGCTGATCACTAGACACCCTGACAACGACAGGCCAACGAAACCCTCGTGTGTCTTGAGGACACGAAGCGACCCAAGGATGACAACTTTCTGCATCCATTTCGCAACTGCCTTGGCATATTATTGGCACGCGGGTATGGCTTCAAGGTTACGAACCAAAGATAGTTTCGCACCTCCGAAAGCACCTATCTCAAGGACAATTACTCGCACCGAATATTTTGAGTAGAGTCGTTGCAGCTCTCTTTTAAGGTCTTGATGCGTCTCCTCTTTTTCTTTCTCCTTTGCAGTGATGTTCTATTCGGACGGAGCCGAGAATTCGAACACGAATATAGTTCGTTTCTCGAAGTTTTGGAGAACAACGGCAGGCCTCGAGTGCGTAACGGAGACTGCTGCCCGAAAGTCGTAGTTCCAGAAAATTTGGCACTTCTCGTTTCGGAAAATTGACTCTATATCCCTTGGAGCGTTCGGCAGGGCAGGGTCGCAACCAACACCATACGAGCGACAAAGATGGTAATAAAGTACTCTTAGGGCCGCATTATGTCTACATATATACGTCGCTCCTGCGTGGGTCGGACATCCTGACAGTATGTGTTCGGGGTACTCAGCGTGTGCATGACACGCTCTGCACCTATCATTGGGAACTTTCTTGACATAATATGCGGTCACGGCATGCTAAGGTGGAAATGACACCGTCCTGGAATGCGAAAATAAAACCCTCTGTACCTGAATTGAGTCCTGATGATTTGAGGAAAGCAAAAGATTGCTCCATCGACAAGGACTGTTTTTCTACATTTCTGTGAAAGTTTCCGTGCATATGCTTGTCGAGTAGCTGTTGGTGAAATTTTCCAACCTCTACTTTCTTTACTTCGGCTTTTAGACGTGAAGCATCTAGATGGAGTAATCCACTTTCCTCACTTCTGATGTTAAAATTCAGGCCAAGGGTCTCGGCCGCTTGCTCCGCGGCTTTGTAAAGGAACGCTCCTTTGCGAATCATCTCGTTTTTCCTGGCCATCTTAAGGAGAGGATATCTGCTATTCGCAACGATGTAAGCTGTACTTAGAACAATTCGGTTATGAAGACACTGGAGATTCGAACAAAGGGCTGTCCACTCTCGAGTTAAGACTCGAGTGATCGGATACTCCATGCGACTCGGCTGAACTCTAGCGACTCTAACGACTCGCGTTTGCTTGCGCTTTGGAGTATTATCAAGTTGTTTGGAAAATTCCGGAAAATAATTGTACGAAAATTTGGCACTGACAGGTCAACTAATATCGTCTCTCACAATCCAATGTGTCGATTATGACTCGAGGATCAAAAACACGCTCTCACTCCCAACAACTCGAGTAGAACTCGGGTGGACTCCTATGGACTCCTCAGCGAATCCTATGGACTCCTTAGCAACTCTTACACCTCGGCTAACTCTTTTAAATCCTGCGAACTCTCTCTCATTTTGGAGTCGCGATAGAGTAACTCTGGAGTATTTAGATCTCTCGAGTCTCAACTCGAGAGTGAATAGCCCTTTGGATTCAAAAGTCCGCGTCCGCCTGGACGGCGTGAAATATATAATCGCGGAACTGGCGAATTGATATGCAAGCTTTTGTGCATATGCATGATCTTACGTGTGGTGACATCAAAGGCCTTTAGCTCGTTCTTCGTCCATTGAACCACCCCAAACGTGTAGAGCAGAACCGGGACGGCAAGCATGTTAGTCGCAGATACCTTGTTCAACGCCGACAGATTGGAAGACCAAATCTGTCGGAGAAGAGGCTTGTATCTGCTTCGGAGAGACTCCTTCACTGAGGTTACGTCCTAAATGCGGCTTTGAGGCACGCCCAGGTATGTATAGGTCTCTTCAGTATTAAGATGTCTAATATCACTTATATCCATAAGCTCAGGGTCCTTGGGAACGCAAGTAATCTTTCCTTTCTTCAGATGAATTTTGGCACACTTGTCCAAACCGAAGTCCATCCTAATCTCTCATGGGTAGTTCTTGAGGATATTTATAGCAGTTTGAAGTTTGCTTTTACCAGAGGCATAGATCTTTAGATCATCGATACAAAATACATGAGTGACCTTATGCTCGCGCTGATTAGTGTCGCCACAGAGGTATCCAGGAGAATTTTGTAGTGCGAGAGATAGAGGCAGAAGTGTGATGCAAAAAAGCAAAGGGCTCATGGTATCACCTTGAAAGACGCCCCTCTGGAAGGTGAAGTTGTTCGTTGTCAGACGATAATTCCTAGATGAGATGGTAAATCTAGTTTTCCAAAGAGGCATCAATCTCTCTATGCATCTCACAATGTGTGGATGTACCTTCAAGCTTCCAACAGACAGATGATAAGTCTATGAGAGGTTTAATCGAAAGCTTTCCGGTAGTCAATCTAGGCCATTGACACGACGCGCTGATGGGCTGCAGCGTCCTTACATACACACCTGTCAATTAGCAGGTTCTCTCGACAGCCTGCTACACCTTTTTTCGAGCCACGTTGTTCGTACATCTCTCGCCATACAGGCTCAATTCGTCGAACACTCCTGTTGTTTAGGACAGCTGTTAAGATTTTATACAGTGTGTTCAAACAAGTTATTGGCCTGTAATTCTCTGGTTTGGAGAAGTTGCCTTTTTTCGGTAGGAGTATAGTGAGTCCTAACACCAGCCACTGTGGAATGGGCGTCTCCGACTTTAAATGTGAGGTGAATATGCGGGCAAATGTTGGTGTATAAAAGTAAACTTCTTCCACCAAAAGTTCTTGATACAATCAGGTCGAGCAGCGGAAAAGTTCTGCGTGCCTCTAAGTGCTCTTTTCACCCCTTCGGCAGTGACTGATGGACATTCCTCCTCAGATTTTCTGAGGTTGTCGCAAAACTCCTTGAAGCGGATGATATTGCCAGTATCTTCTTTCAACTCTAGTGTTTTCTAGATCTTGTCCACCTCTCTCCAAAAAGTCTCTACCTTCTTGGGCTTGGGTGGAAGAGGCGTGATGGGTCAGCGAGAAACTGTTGATTCTCCCTGATTCATCTCTCCCTCTTCTGTATTCTCATCCTTGCCTCAGATAAGAGCCGTATTTTGTCAACAATATGCTGCTTGATTGTCAGCAGCTTTGACTTGTTTAGTGTGTGATTCAAGATCCTTAGTTCTTGGGCGAACTTTCGAACCCTTTCCGTGAACGATCTACCAGATGTTATGTAGTCAACCACACATTGAACACGGGATGCATTCTGTCTTGCCCATCCAATTTTCTTGTTCAGTTGATGCAAGCGTCTTCTGGTCTTTTGATCCATCGTCGGTTTTAGCCTTCGATTTGAATCAGCCAAAGCTCTCGCAGCACCATAAACTGAGCAATTGATGGTCCAGAGGTCGGACTCTATCCAAATATCTCCACATACGGTGGCATCCATTTCAGCCAGATCTTCGGGCTTGAGAGGAACTTGCATGTTGATGTTCCTCCTATTACTGAAATCGCGATCATCTTTCAGAAGGTGCCTGCTTTCTGCGGTTGGTCTTAATGTCGCTTCATCTTCGTCTGCAGCTTGATCAAGCAGCGGTTGAGGAAGCGCTCCGCGTACATATCCATTTTTCCGGAGATAGTCGGCTTGATTTCGCAAAGACTGATGCGAAACGGGCTGAAGCTCTGGGTGTTTCTGGCACCACAAAGTATGCATACGCGCCATAAAGCCTCCGCGGACAGGGATAATGCTGACATCGTAGCAGTCTAGCGCGTCATTCTTAAGTTGATCTGTCCACTCAATATGGGCGTTTCGCCGGTTCGTCGTCGTGTTTCCATCTAAATTATTTTCAGCAACCCCAAATTCTAGGATGATCGGCATTGTTTGCAGACCCATTGTCGGGTGCTCTGCGCGTTTGATCGTTTTGAACCGCATCTACAACATTTTGGTGTTCTGGTGGTTTCATTGTTGTTCCCACGATCAGCTGGGGAAAGGGTTCGTCCATCCTTGTAGAGCCCCGTGTGCAAGGATAAGGCTGATACTCTGAGAGGTCGCCAGGTATCCCAGAGTCACCGTTAAAGACACCTCACCCAGATGCCATTCAGCTTTCGGCACGGTTCTTACGCCTTCGCTTAGAGGTTATTCCTTCGGGACCATCCCTGGACAATTGTCCGCGACTGCTTATTAATTATTGTAACCATATTCAGCAGAATCACTTGGTACATGGACCCTCTATTCGCAACCTGAGGACGCGTTCGGTGGCTTTGTCATAGGCCCTTCGGTTCTATTCCAAAGGAATCGAAACCGAAACCGAATATATATATATATATATAGTTAAAAGTTTGTCATAAGGACAACCGCAGGATTTCGCCGGGAACGGGTGCTAATCTGGAAAATTGCACCCCTTCCCAGCGAAATCGCGGTAAAATTTCAGCTGTAACCACGTCCCACGACCGTGAGATATGCGCTTACAGTTATATATATATATATATATATATATATATATTTGTGTGTATATTTTCATCAACGAGACGTGTTTTCTCCAGGATAGGAGTGGTGGGAGGGGGGTAGGTGCTGATATTACAATATTTGCAATTCCAAGTTTTTCTTTTACGCTTTGCAATAAACGTATTGTTGTATTAAAAAAAAACTTTTACAAGTCATTCAAAGACATAGTTCTTCCACCTCTATTCTTAATTATTCTATTCTTTGTTTTTGGCTCTTGTACAAAATAGCTTTTTTTCTTTTAATTAATTTTTTTCAAGCATTGGGAAAAGAGCAAAAATAATTCACTTAAAACAACAATACCATTCGAAAAATCATTTTTGTTGTGGTTGACTTATTATTTGTTCATAAATAAAAAGGCGATGCAAAGTGAAAGATTTTAGAAAAAACTGCCACTTTCTAGCACTTATCTAAGAAAAGATAGTTATAAACAATATTAAATTGTTTCAACGACTCTTTTGTTAACTTTAATTAATTATTACCTCACTAAGTGAAAAAAGGACAGAAAGATAAAAATTTGCCGAAAAACCACAACTATCAGGCGCAATCGATATAGATGAAGGTAGTCATAAACAATAATAATTTGTTTGAACCATTATTTTTGCTAAATCTAATTAATTATCAAGTCACGCCTAATGAAAAAGAGACAAACAGTTGAAAACTTTAGGAAAAACTGCAACATTCTACTAATTAAGCAAAGAGAATATTATTAACAATGATAATAAATTGTTTAAACAATTATTTTTTTAACATGAATTCATTATTACTTCACTCCAAATGAAAATTTGACATAAAGTCAGAAATTAAAAAAAACGCATCCTTCTAGCATTATTCAAATATAATATTATTAACAATTATAATAAATTCTTTGAACAATCAATTTTCTCTACTCTAATTATAAGATTTACAAAAACGTATTTTTTTCTTATGGGAAATACATGTTAAACTTAATGGGGCTTGCGGCACCCCTAAATGTCATTTTTTTCAAAACGAAAAAAAAAGTTTTTTTTGTCTGGATTCGAACAAATTTGGGGGGGGGGGGGTCCCCCATAAAAATTAAAAAAAAATTATCCAATGCATTTTTGGACCACCCTAGTGACCAGTCACCGGTTTTTCTGAGGAGGATTTTCTGAGGACCCGCTCCTTGAGTGCATCTTGAAGACGTCGAAACGGCCCTGCTTCATTCAACCAAATCTGTTTCGAAGATTTGGCTTGCTTCTGGAATTACTATTGTCATAGAAAGGGTACTTTTATGCTGCCACTTATTCCGCTGTACTGCCCACACGCCCACACTGATTAGAGTCAGAAATATTCAAAAGGACAACTCTTGCTTAAGAATAATTTCCTCATAAACTTAATTATTGCACTGCAATCGCACGGCAAAACTGCACATTTGGAGCCTTTGAACGGCTTCCTACCTTCATTTGTTCTCAAGATAAAATCTTTGTAAATAAATCACCGTAAAAAAACTATTGCATATTTCAGCATTTTGAAAAATGCATTGCATTCAGGAATGTTCAAAGAATATCTGTGAATTTTTTCAGATTTTTCCTAACGTGACCCTCCTTCCGGGAACAGGTCAAAGTGGACCCTTGAAAAAGAAGGCCGAAAAACCTCTTGCACATATTTTTTTATTAGGAATTACTAAACATTTTTTCATGTAGCTTCTCGATAAGGATATTTTTTTATTTATTCAAAAAGTTACTTCATTTTCGTTTTTTAACTTTAAATATATTTTTGAGTTTTTCAAAGAAAAAAACTCGGCGCTTTACGCCAACAATAAAATTCAGCACATTTGGTCTAGCATAGACTTTTTATGGTTGAAAAATTGTTACTTCTATACTAGAAATATTAACTTTGTTTATAATATTTATAATATTTTTCCGGCGATATTTTACTATTCAGGAAAAAGGATTTTCAGAGAAAATTTGAAATTTCATTTTTGAATTCCTGAATTACAAACACAAGGAATTTTGTATGATGATTGATTTGAAATTAATAATCCCTAAATTATATGCTACGAAGAGTAAACGCTTGTTTATGTTTGATTTCGATCAGTATTTTCACTATTTTTTACATGGTTTTATTTTTCAAAAGCAATCGGCTGTATAGCCTAGCTGCTGAGCGCGAAGAACGAGTATCGCAATGAGAATGTAATCGTCAAGACCGTAGGTGCTTTGAGAACCCTCTTCATAGTACCAGATCGAGGTACAGAAATAAATATAATGTACATTAGATATAATAGTATTGAACATAATGTAGAAAAGCTCACATTTTGGACAAAATCGAGTGCCAAGCACGAGATACGTGATAAGAATGTGTTCGTTATAGCCGAAGGAGCTTCAACAAAAGAGAATTCACAACGATGAAATTACAGTTGTTCACGCTTTGACCTTTAATTTCAAAAGGTCTGTGCACAAATGTGTGCACACAAACTTGCGAGCGAAGCGAGCCGCGCGCGTAGCGCGCAATGAGAATGTGCCCGCGATGCGGGCATATTTTTTTATTTATGTTTATTATACTCGTGGCTACGCGTACCTAAATTACAGATAGAATAATGCTTCAAATTATAAGCATATAAATAATTATATATAATCATTATCTTTCATTTACATTTACACTAAATTTTTTATGATAAAAATATTAACTTCATGTGTAAATGCAACTCAAAGTATGTGATACAAAATGGTATTTAAAGCTTGTTCTTAAATTGATGAGTCAATTGCCCAAAACCTGATTTTATCCACATTCGATAAAAATGAAGTTTTATATTAAATGGACTGTTTTTGAAAATTCCCTCAAAAGAATATCAAAATTACGCAGTAAATATCTAATTCATGAATAATGATATTCACATATTCATTTCCATTCAAACGTCATAATTCTACTATACAAAATCATATATCTGAATAACAAAAAAATTAACTAATTACATAAGGAAAATATATAAACTACCAAGTTACCTGAAATTGCTAAAAATGGAAAAATTTCTTGTTTACAAATATGCATTATTGACCCAAATATCCATTTCCAGCATCGTCTGCTCTCGCTTCGAACTCAGAACTGATCCCCTATTTTACCCCATTCTTTCTCCTTCTGTTTTTTCTCAAAAATAAGATCAAATTCATTAACAATTAGTCAAAATTATTAAACATCAGATGCAGAAGGCCATTTTACAAAAAAAGTTTTGAAACCCATTTTTTAAACAATTCTTAGATCAGAATACGTTGACTCGTTTAAAGTATTCTTCCAAAGCATATACCTTTTCGGGATCTTCGTATTTACTTCATTCGAATATTTTTATTTTATGTGTTGGAAAATATATTTTATTATTGAAATATGAAAATTGAATTTGATTAATCTTCTTAGAAAATTGTTAAAACATGATAAAAAAATTGGAATATGGTTCCTCTGGGACCGAGAATTCGAACGCACGGGGGCGCGAGAGCTGGCGGTCTTTCTACACCATCCGCGCTCTGGCATCAATACGAATGTTCCAACGGGCACACTCATCCAACCGGTCCTGATTCAATCTCAAACTTTGTCCTCAAAAAACTTCCAATCTCGTGTCTCACTCTCCTCGCCACTATCTTCAATGCTTGTATTCAACTAAGCTACTTTCCTAATTCATGGAAAATAGCTCACATGTTAGTTTTTCAGAAAAAAGGCAAGGATCCATATCATCCAACCAGCTACAGGCCTATTAGTCTTCTTAATACAATGAGAAAATTTTTTGAAAAAATAATACTCACTCGCGTAAATTATCACCTCGAGGAAAACAGCATCCTTAAACCACAACAATACGGTTTTAGAAAAGGTGACTCTACGCAGCACATGATGCTTAAGCTTACCGAAGCCATTAGCCTGAATTTCAACCGAAGAAAACATACTGGAGCTGTTTTCCTCGATGTAGAAAAAGCCTTTGATAGTGTCTGGCACGTAGGACTGCTCAGAAAACTAATAAATTACAATTTCCCAAGAGGGTTTATCCATTTCATACATTCTTACCTCTCCAACAGAAAATTCTCAGTCAAAATAGGCCAGACACTTTCAAAAAAGAAACACATTTTACATTATTACTATTTAAAAATTAATGTAGCAAAGTCAGAATCAATCCTTTTCTCAGTCAGAAGGCCTGCTAAAATAGATCCGCCAAAAATGTTTAATGAACCAATAGAATGGAAAAATTCCGTAAAATACCTAGGGGGTAAACTTCATAAACGTCTTAATTGGAAACAGCATATCCATGAAACTAAAGGGAAAGCTCTCGGGGTTATCTCGCGTTTAAATCCTATTGTTGATAGACACTCGAGTCTAAAACCTGAATATGGTATCCTGATTCACAAAATGTTTATTCGACCAATCATAACCTATGCCTGTACAATTTGGGGAGGTGCGTCTAAAAGTAACATCAATCACATCCAGACCATACAAAATAAATTCCTCAGACGTATCACAAAAACTCCTAGATATATCAAGAACTCTGTCCTCCACAGAGAATTTCAATTACCTTACATTTCAGAGTATATCAAAGAAACTGCCACTAAATTCTATAAATCTACATCATTATCACGTTTTGAACATAACTCCTCTCTAGGGAAATATAACTTTGACCCGCTTCGCAAACACGCGATGCCAAGAGACTTTCTAATGAAATAAGTCACCCAGGTCGAGGTGGCCTTGCCACCCCCGACCTACTGAACACTTTTCTCTTTTTCGACCCCTCTACCACCTTCCCCCTCTTCTTTACTTCTCTTTCATAAAACAAACTATCAGATATTGTGGGTTTTTCTCGCCTGCGGGCTTTTTTTTCCACATATAACAAACGTCAATTTAAATTCCAGTAATGTCAAATTTCTCTCAGATTGTGTAACAATGCCCAAACGGGTAACACACAACAACTTCTTCCAGTTCGATCATTCTTCGGGGAGATCATTAATCACTCATCGCAAATATTGTGAAACCAGATTTGGATTTTCTTTCGAAGTATTCAACAGAACTTCCAAATCAAAATAGCTGACAAAGTCGAATCTCCAGCTGCACCTGTAGCAGTGGCAACAACTGTTAAGAAGGCTGCGTCTCCTAAAAAGGCTGCTACTCCAAAACCAAAGAAGCCTCGTGTCACTGCGAAGGCAGCTCATCCTCCTGCATCCGATATGGTTCTTGCAGCAGTCCCGACTTTGAAAGAAAAAAAGGGTTCTTCTCTTCAAGCAATCAAAAAGTACATTGTTGCAACATACAAAGTTGATGCTGACAAACAGGCCATTTTCATAAGAAAGTACTTTAAATCCGCAGTTGCCAGTTGAGCTTTGGTCCAGACTAAAGGATCAGGTGCTGCCGGATCCTTCAAATTATCTGTGGGAAAAACTGAGGCCAAGCCTAAATCTACCAAGGTTGCTGCAAAGGCCAAATCTGCATCAAAGGCAAAGAAACCAGCATCCGCGAAGAAGGCTCCTAAAGCGAAAAAGTCTGTTGTTGAAAAGAAGAAGTCTACAAAGGTTGCTGCAAAGCCACCAAAGGCAAAAACTACCACCAAACCTAAGGCTGCGAAGGCTGCCCCGAAAAAGGCGAAGGCAGCTTCTCCCAAAAAGAAGGCTGCGGCAAAGAAAGTTGCAACGAAGTAAATCGAAGGAAGATGTTATGATTATAATATTTTCATGAGCTACGAATACACAAACGGCCCTTTTTAGGGCCACCAAATGATTTTTACGGAGGAATGTTTTTTGCCATTTCAAACATGCTTTGTTTATTTAATTCGACAATTCGTTAGATAAAGTATATCTATTAATGTTTCTAAATGTTGCACATGGTCCGTTTTTTGGTTGGTTCATGTAAATTCTAATTTATAACAGCGTCATTTTTTGTTTGATGTCTAATGTAGCTCATTTTGTCAAGATGCTGTAACAGGTCCGAATAAAAAGTTCAATTTTGTATAAACAATGTCAATTCGCCGTAACGAATTGAAGCACTTTACTAATTACGTATGATATGGTGATATACATATGTCAAGCGGATGAACGGAACTGTCGTGCAGTGCCTATGCACTGCCTCCCATAACCCTGGTTAACCTGGATAGTGGAGGGGGTAACGCCTTTGTTACAGCCTCTGTTACACCCCTCGATTTAGACTGTTGCTTTTCTAAATAAAGCTTTCTTTACTGAGCACAAAAGGTGAAGTAACGCAATGTTTCTGCATATTTTTAATTAAGTCCGAATCGCAGTTGTCTGTGGCATTAAGTGAAAAGTCGGGTTGCTGTCTTTGACAAATCCTATATTCTTCAATCCATTTACATTTGTCTAATTCGTCTTTGTCAATCGGATAAAAGCTACCTTGGTTAACTAATAAGAACTCATGTTCAGGGATAATGCTAACATATCCGGTATCTAGCTTTTCAGGTATAGGGATTATTCTAAGGATTTTCATTTCCTGTTTGTTTACAACAGGGATCCTAATAATATACACGAGTTGATTCTTGATGATGGCAATTTTGATAGTAGAAGAGTCCATAATGTGCTGGATGCTTTCTTCGCTGTTATCAATATGGTATCGCGTTTTATACGTAACTTCGAATTCTCTAAGTGTTTCTTTCAACATCTTAGGCGTTAAAATTTGTGGGTGTACAATACCATGTTTTCCAAAATTTATGGCATTTATTGCTGTATCAAGATCTTCATTTAATTCGTCGATCAGAATTCCTAATATTATTAATCTACTTTGAATGTATAGTGAGCGAGTGCTATTGTTTGTTTTTTCTCTAATTTGATTCAGAAACTCACTTTCACGGGCTAAATTTTGTTTTGTGTTTTTATAGTCTTGAGAAGAAGAATAAAATAGTAGTTTAATAATTTTTGTTTGATTCTTTATGGTCTGTGCCATAATTTTATTGCCATTGAATATTTGGTCAAATTGTTTATTTATCAACTGCAGGTCACTATCGTCTAATGTTCCAAATAGTGCTTTTGACGTGTCGCCTACGAAATTAAACAGTCCGCGCTTGTAACGACGTTTTCCTAGAACATTATGCAATAATATTTCTTTTTTTTTTAACCTATTGAAGCGGGAAGTGAATGTTCTAATTTCAAAATCTTCGGGGCAGTAATTGCAGTTAACTCTGATCCATTCTAAGTTTCGCTGTACTGAGTTAACCCTATCGTCCGTGCATGTGAGGTTGATATTAATCAGGAGGGTCCACTCTTCGTCGAACAAATAAGCTGATCCTATTTCTTCCTTATAAATGTTGCCTTTCAATTCTTTGATGTTTACTCGAATGCTCAGAGCCCCAAGCACCGTTGCCAAAAGAAGAATCAAGGTGCCCATCCTAGAAGTAAGGCATTAACTGGTTAGCGTGGATACGGCTTCTTTTGGCATTTAGTAGAATCACATAATTATTATTGTCTAACTTTTCTGTGATTACAGCTGGCCCTACCCAACTAGGGGAGAGTTTGTTTTGTTTTTGGTGATTTATGAGTTTAACCAAATCTCCTGGTTCGTATATAGGTTGAGGTAAAACAATTTTTGAGTCTTGAAGTCGCTTGTATTTTTCTTTTTGAATCTGCAATCTCTCTCGAGCTTTTGTCAAATAATTTTTGTGTCTGTATTTCCACATCTCGATCAATTTAGAATACTTTAAGCTCGGTGTTGTGGCCAGAGATGAAGGTAAATTAGCTTCTCTGCCGAAAGTGAGTTCAAACGGAGTGCAACCAGTACCTTCATGTTTCATAGTGTTGTGAGCAAGTGTTAGGATCTTTAGGTTCTTGTCCCATTCGTTTTGGTTGTCTTCGATACTCGTTTTTAACAAATTTCTAATTGTTGAATGTGACCTTTCAAGTGATCCATTGCTTTGGGGGTGGTAAGCAGTTGTTTTGATGTGCTGTATTCGGAATAAGTTTTCGAAGTCCTGAATTAATTGTGAAACAAAGTTTTGTCCTTGGTCTGTTAGTAT
>CAKNXH010060302.1:29515-53245 GCA_932178445.1 Andricus quercusramuli
CATTAGATATTTCGTTAACATATCTTGGATACTCAAGATATATTCATGTCCTTCAGTGGTTTTAGGTAGGGGGCCGAAGATAGCTAGCTTCTCATTTGGTTGAGTAGGAGTCTTTGGGATTATTGCTTCAGCTCGTCTCGTCATTCTGATGGTTTTTCTGCAGTTGACATGCTGGGCATTTTTTAACGTAGTCAATGACTTCGTTTTCCATGCCTCTCCATTACCCTAGTGTCCTCGCTCTTTTGATGGTTTTATTTTCGCCATAATTCTGTGCCATAACGGATCCGTGAGATTCTTTGATGATGTCCAATTCTTCCTGCCTAGTTAATTCACTCTGTGGTGCGTAGCAATAACGAAAATTGCTGTCAGGGTATTTAAAACACAAGAAGTTGAGAATTTCTTCTATTTGAATTTTTTCTATAGGTGTGATTGTCGGGTCATTGAAATGGAATCGAAAAATACTTAATTGTCTTCTTAACATTTCTTGCGTAACTTCCTCCTGTATGTTAAGCCATTTTTTCTCGTTATATTTTGGAAGTTGAACAGTGTTGATGTCTTTTGTGTCTCTTTTTGTATTTTCTTCCACAGCTTTCCTCCTGCATTAGGTTTCCGAGTAGCTCTTGGTGTTGTTTTCTTTGTTTTCCATTTGAAGTATTCCTCCACTAATCCTTTATCCCATTCGGGGATAGGTCCAATTTCAGGTAGTGGATTGATTGCTTCTTCTTCCACTGATGGTTCACGCATTCTTCGAGCGGGTAACTTAATTCTATTTTTTTCTCCTCTAGGCGGCGCTGCATCTACGTCTCGTTCCTCATGGTTATTTGTGGATTCGATTTCTGGTAATGCTTCTCCTGCGGTTTCAATTTCTTCATCTGAATCAAGTTCTGGTCTCAAATACTCACACTTTTCTGGTTCTAACTTTAATCCTAATTCTTTTATTCTTTGAAAAATGTCAATAAGGTTTTTATTATGTTCTTCTATGGTGTCTCCAAAGACGACCATATCGTCCATATAGACGAAGCATTGTTTCGCTACGAGTCCTCGAAATGCACTGTCCATCATGCGTCGAAATGTGGCCGGTGCATTTTTCAGTCCAAATGCCATTCTGTTGAATTCAAAGTGACCTTGGGCTGTCGAGAAGACTGTATATTTTTTGGTTTCTTCAGCCATCGGTATTTGGTAAAAACCTGAGCTTAGATCGAAGGCTAAGAAAAATTTCGATTTTCCTAGGTGATCCAGGATGTCATCGATGACGGGTAATGGATATGCATCCTGATCAGTATCTTCGTTTATCTTGCGATAATCGACTACCATTCCAACTTTATCTTTTTTCTTAGGGACCACCCAAATTGGAGAGTTAAAGGTGAATTTGAGTTTCTTATTATCTGTTGTTCCAGAAGATTCTGTACGTGCTCTTTGACAAAATTTCTATGAGCTTCAGGATGTTTGTAGGATCTGATGTTAACTGTTTTTCCTGATTTTAATGATGTCGCGTGTTCTGTGCGGGTTGTGCATGGTAAGGGGTCTCCTTCTAATGTAAACACGGTGTTGTATTTGGTAACAATTTTCCAAATAGATTTTCGGACGGAGTCTTCGACGTGATTTAGGCGTGTATTTTCTTTTAATTTTCTAATTCTCTCGGGTTTGAAGGGTACTCTTCCTCCATTCTTAGACTGAATTACATCGCGCGATTTGATGTTAGTGGCAATGTCAAAAGATATTTTCTCTGGTAGTCTTACCGGTTCATTTTTATAATTAAAATAAGGTAGTTTGATTTGATTATTTTTGCATCTGTATAGTCCATCCGGGATATTTTTTTGGTTTTCTATCCACACATCTTTATCTGTTCCTTCTGTCGGGATATAACAGATTCTCATAACGTTCCTTTCGATAAAATATCCGTCGTCGTGTGACAACATCTTTTCACCATTTAAATATAACCATTTATCTGTTAAATAGTACTTGTTATATTTTTTTTTAAAAGGCAGTCCAATTATTCCTTCTTCAGGTAGAGGGAAGTTGTCAGGAACAATGTGGAATAAATGTCTTTTCCCTAAATATTCAATGTGTGTTGCTAGGTGGCTTTGATGTTCATCATTGCCCATACTGAAATTTTTTTGCATTCTAAATGGTTTACATTCGATTGGGACATAGTCTTCCTTTATGAGACTGATGGATGAGCCGGAGTCTAATAATAGCCTGTATTCTCGTTCGTGTCGCTTTCCGGCGACTAATTTTAATCGTCCATGAACGTTAGAGACTCTGCTTGTTGTAAATTTGTTTCCATTTGTTGCACTTCCTCCATCGAGAATTCCTGATTGCTTAAAAATTCCTCGTGTTGCTCGCTGGTGCAGTATACTTGAGGTGGCCTTGTTGCCTTCATACCCAGCCGAAAATTTTGGGTTTTCGTATATCATTGATTTGCTAAGTTTCCTAGGATGCCATATTTATGGCATTTCATTTTCGTTCCGTCACTCAAAGGGCTTTCTGCAAAGCTTCAGTTATTGTTTTAGGCTTCATGGGTTGGACCTGGCTAGAAATTTCATCCCTCAGATTCATCACATATTTTTTAACGGCTAATTTTTCCTCCATATCAAGTGCTATTTCCCGCTTGGTGCTTGAGCTGTATTCGGCCTGAAGGGCGTAGGTTAGCTCGTTGTGGGTAACTCGAAATTTTTGACTGTATGTCTGTACGCTCTCGGGGCCTTGCTTGACATTTTCTAATTTAGCCCTGCATAATTCAACTGAGGTGGTTATTCCCAAATTAGAATGTAGTGCATTGTATAAATCCTCGTAATTATCGATAAAGATATGTCTAATCGATCGTTTAGCGTTGCCAGTAATTTTTTCTGTCAATATATAGTCGAGTAATAAATGGGAATTACTGCAACGCAGTCTTGCTCGTTCTACGCTCTTTATAAAATCATGTATATTATGTCCTTTGCTGAAGAAAGAGATTCCTGCCTGTTGTATTGTTATCTGATATCCTGACACTAGCAAGAGGTGCAGTTATCCGCTCTCCCGTTGGATGCTGTCTCAGCAGTTTCTCTTCGTCGAACGATACATCGCCTCGTCCGTTCTCATGGTGCCGCGTGGAGCTCGCTGTCTCGTCATCCGTTGCTAACGCATTTGTCGTTTGAGCTCACGCTGTTATCTCATTTTTTCGCATACTGTTTTCTTGATTAAGAATTCGTAGATTATTTTTAATCATCTCTTGTCCTGTTTCCAACTGATTTAATTTTTGCAGGATTTGTTGCAATGGATATATTTCCTGATTGCTGAGGTTTTCAATGGAGTTTCGTGGAGATGGATTTGGGGAATTGATTGGTGAAGCCATAGCAGTTAGGAAAGGATTATTGATAAAAAAAATGAGCTCGTCTGAGGCAGTTTTGTCAGTTGTTGACGCGATTTCCTGCTGTTTTTCTCTATACTTGAGAAACTCCAGTTTAAACAATGATCTTTTTCGTAGATTTAGACCCTCACTTGCGCAATCGAGCTCATATAACTATCTCAACAATGCTCAAACAAAATTGCCATGACAATTAGTCCTCAAGAACGACGGTTAATAAGACTTATTCTGTGAGACTACTTTTTACAGGAATAATATCTTACATCTAAGTTGCTTACTTTTATTGTCGCTGATGCTTGACAGGACGATGTCCGTAGATGTAGCACTGCAAGATGATGTCCGTAGATGTATCTCTGCAAGATGATGTCCGTGGATGATCACTGGTTGGCAGAAGTGGCTTCTTTTTCTGAGGTTTACCGCCGGATTGCGTACTCTAGGCTTTTACCGTCTCGATCAACGTTCCCAAATTTGTAATTGCAGGTTTTCTTCATGCTTCTGGTTTACGTAGAATAGAGTTGACTTAGTGTCAGTTCAACTGCTAATTTTACCAAAAGATCTTACTAACCATTTATCGAATTGATATCCGTAGATACAATCCGGAATTCGTATTTTCACTTTTTTCGGATTCCCGGTTCGTCCAAGATAGGGCAGTTTGATTTATTTAACTTCCGTAGAAACTTGATCGTTTGCCGCTATCCTGGCAGGATCGCTAGAAAATGTAACGGGTCCGAATAAAAAAGTTCAATTTTGTATAAACAATGTCAATTTGCCGTAACGAATTGAAGCACTTTATTAATTACGTATGATATGGTGATATACATATGTTAAGCGGATGAACGGAACTGTCGTGCAGTGCCTATGCACTGCCTCCCATAACCCTGGTTAACCTGGATAGTGGAGGGGGTAACGCCTTTGTTGCAGCCTCTGTTACAATGCTACAATCGTATATGTATTTCAAGTAAATTATGGATCTGAGATGAATAATATTCGAAATTTTATAACTTTTCATAAATATTTAGTCCTTGAACTTTTTTTAACCTTATTTTCCGTTAGACCTGATATAACGCTTATTTCACGTTTTATAATGTATTTTGCGTAACTAATATGTCATACATGTGAAGAATGTGTTTAAACAATACGCTACGAATAAAATTCATCAATATCTAGTGTTTAATTACATAGCTTTTTTTATTTAAAAAAAGGGCCCGTCTTAGGATACCGGGTTGCCTAAGACGAGACAAATACATATTTTTTTCAACATCGAAGTTCATTGCCTTTTAAACATTTTTTGAACTTTTAAGTGTGTGAACTTTGTCAAGAAAACATCAAACTATGATGCCAATAATCGCTTTTGCTTCTGAAGTTCCTTAAAATTTGCTCACTTCTAATGTTAAAATCCAGGCCAAGTGTCTTGGGCCGTCTGATCCGCAGCTTTAACGAAACGCACGGAATACAGTGGATCGTTAGAAAAGCTTTCTACACCAGTAGCTCTAACTATCTCATATTCAGGGTGTCTAGCGGACCGGGAAACCGTGGAAAACCCGGAAATTTTTTGTATTTGATCGAAAAATCGACTTTTTTCTACTTTATTGCTTGATCAAATGATCGCCTTTATGGCGTGAAATTCGATCGAAATTATATCGATGGGTCCTAAAAGAAAGTACGCAATTCACGGTGACGGATAGAATCTACGTAACTCTCGCTGACAAATAGAATCTACGCAACTCGTAGGAACGAATAGAAAATACGTAACTCTCGGTAGCGGATAGAAACTACGTAACTTCATTTTTTGGATTTTGAGTTTTCGTCAGAAACTGTTAGAGTGTGTTGAAAGCCATAATAAAAACACTTCAATTTTCTTATTAATTAATTTAGAGCGTATTAATTAATAAATAACAAATTCACGTAACTCGTTTTTGCAAGTGGATTCCGCGATGAAAGTACGTAACTCGGCTAAAATAGTTCTGAACTTCACCGTCGCGCTAGTTTTGCTGTCATTGATTTCCATTGATTACAATAAACTAACCTCAATTGAAGTAATAATATGACTTTATTATCATTTGATTGTATTAAAATCAAATATTATGTAGTTCAATGTTTACAATTCATAGAATAGTTAATATGGAAGTCCTGGAAGAGAAGGAAACGTCAACAATTCCGTCACTTTCATTGGAAGGTAAGTATAAACGTCAAGTAACCTAAAATACTCAGTTACAAAAAATAAAGAAGGAAGGAAAATAAATATGCATTTCATTAATTTTTTATGAATAAATGAATTTATTCATTTTTAGGACCTGCGAATTCATTGCAATTTTTTTGTTTGGATCTTGACGATTCGGGTATCTGTGATACTACTAGGAATGACTCGTTCACAGACGGTGAAGAGAGAAAAGAAATTCGGAGAAAACTAGAACACTTTATTATCTCTGAAATTATAACATTTGAATTGTGAATACTACTTAAACTTTTAACACGGTCTCCTGAAAACTTGCATTTTGTTACTTGCGTACTTTCTATCCGCTACCGAGAGTTACGTATTTTCTATTCGTCCCTACGAGTTGCGTAGATTCTATTTGTCAGCGCGAGTTACGTAGATTCTATCCGTCACCGTGAGTTGCGTACTTTCTTTTAGGACCCATCGATATGACAGCCTCGTTCGAAGAGATTATACTTATTTTACCATGTATTTATCTCCAAGTCGACTAGAGTGCACAACGTTTGGAGACAAAAAATTGAAATGTCGGGGGGTCCTAGCGTCGGCTGTACGGGCCTGATCCTGACCGGCTTCATATAGTTTAGAGGTAAGCATCCTACTTGAAGAAAAATAGTGACCTTATGAGCAGTCTGCGAATCGGGCGGGTGTAAAATAAAATTTTATTCCCCAAAAAATGTGCATAACGGGGGGCCCCCGGGGGAGTATAATCTCTTGGAACGAGGCTCTCATATAATTTCCATCGAATTTCACGCCATAAAGGCGATCATTTGATCGAGCAATTATATTTCGAGCCTCGTTCTCGAGATTATACTTATTTTACCATGTAGAGGTTTAGAGAAAAGGTCACGATGTTTTTCTTTTTACTTATCTTTTATTTATACATTTTGTTGAAATAATAATGTGAACGTAGCTCAAGTACGTAGAACGATGTACATAAAACTTAAGTTATAAAAGAAAGGAGGTAGAAAATGCTCGTATACTTAATATAAAAATATAAAACTTAATTTCTAGATAGAATGGCTTGAGCGAAATCGTTATCGCAATATCTGATAGGCCTGTTGTAAATATTCGCAAACATCTTTGACTGCGGAGTCCATCCCGCGGTTTTGCGAATTATGTCTATGCTGATCCCTCTTTGGTGGGCCGCCGACGCGACGTAGCGGCATGACGGGTTGAATGGCCCGAAAAAAACATTTGAATCAATGCCACTTTTTGCCAATATTTGTTTGACCCATCTGCTGATGGTTTGGCTAGATACAGGTTGTAAGGATTTTTCAAAGAAATAAACAAGTTATTGGTATTACCGCGTAATTTTGATGAAAACTCAATATATTTTAGCAAAGTCGAAGCCACACAAAATTCAGGTTTTTCTCGGAGAAATGGAATAATCAATACTGGTTGACCTCTGCCTGGAGCAGAGGTTTTTAAGAGTTCTTTAATACTTATTTGTAGTTCGTCTGTTCTAACCGAAATATTCTCTAGTTTAATACTGGCGAGTGTTTGAGCTCTTTGGGCCGTAGCAAGTGAAATTAAAATTGTCTTAAAAGTTAACGCAGAGAAAGAAAGGCTTTCCAAAGGAAAGAACTGAGCTATGTGGTTTGATACCACCGAGACATCCCATGTACAAGAGTATTTTGGGAATCATACGGTTTTAATTTAAAGGTACCCTTCAAGAATCTTGAAATTAATGGGTCTTTCCCTATCAAGCTTTCAGATAAGCAGAACTGTTGCCATTGTTTCAAGGCTACCTGGTACTGGTCAAGCGTAGATTTTGACAGTGATGCCATAATAATGTCTATTGATTCTGGAGGGGTTCCTTTCCTTAAGAAGGCTTCGACGACAGCCTTCGTACCATCAATTCCAGGGTCTCTGCTCTGGGATGAATCTTCCTTCCTGTAGGGAGATAACAATAAGGATCGATTAGCCTTAAGAATGAGAGGGTTACTTTCTAAAAGTTCATAAAATAGAAGGAACCAGGGTTGATTCAGCCAATTTGGGACTACAACTATACCGTTGGAATTTTCTGATTTAATTTTCTTCAAGACTTTAAGTACCACTGCGAATGGAGGGAATGCATACAATTCTGACCCTGACCAGTTAAACGTGAAAGCGTAAATATGTACGAAATTAGCCAATTCCCACTCCGTGTCGTCATTGCTTATTCGCGACAAGGCATCGGCATCGATATTTTATTTTGATGGGATATGAGAAGCGAACAATAAATTATCTCTGTGTTCCGCACATTGCCAAATTTCTTTGGCAAGAGCATGAAGTTTAGGAAATCGCGTTCCTCCCATTTTATTTAGATATGCTATCGCGGTTGTGTTGTCAATACGGAGCAGGATTTGACAATTCCTAACATTACAAGCTATGCTATTTAGAGCAATCTTAACAACAAACAATTCCTTGTAATTTATATGCCACTGCTCTTGATGTGAATCCCAAAAACCATAGATATTATTAAAATTATCAGTAGAGCCCCAGTCGGAATTTGAAGCATCTGTAAAGATTATTTTTTCATATTGTCCATCTTTGAAAGAACTTTTAGAGTTTTTGATGCTGTTTTGCCACCAGAGCAAATCCGGTATTAATTCAATAGGAAGTGTAATTTCAATGTCACAGTTAAAAGCATTCTGAGCAAGTGAAGCATCTCTAAATCTTTCCATTTGCTTCAGGTAAAGCCAACCGTAGTCAACACCGGGACAAGCTGTCACTAATTTTCCCAATAATTGAGAAAAGTCCCTAAGCGTGTGTGTAGAGTTTACTACAAATTGAGTTATAAGCTTTCCTAATGTTAATCTTTTTTCTTCTGTGATTGGCACAGAAAGTTTTTCCGAGTTTATAATAAATCCTAAAAATGTACACTCTTTTCACGGGTGAACATTACTTTTACGCATATTTAGAAGAAACCCCAAGGACTTCAGAAGTGCTATTGTTTTTTCCACATTTTGATGACATTTATCGAAGGTATCTTCGATACACAGAATGTCATCAAGGTAAATTACCGAGGATAAGTGCTGAGATCTAAGCAGAGCCATGACCGGTTTCATGACCTTTTAAAAATAAAGGGGCTCGTACAAAGGCCGAATGGCAAACACGTAAAGTGATATAGAGTACCTAGGAATTTGAATCTTAGGAATTTTCTGCATGACTGAGCAATCGGAACGAGATGAAACGAATCAGACAGGTCTAGAGAAGCCATGAAATAGTTCTGGAAAATCAAATTTCTCGCTGTTCTTAGGTCTTCCACTTTAAAATTAAGTGGATCCATAAACTCATTTAGACCTTTGAGGTTTAATATAAATCTATAGAATCCATCTGGTTTCAACGCGAGAAAGTAAGGTGACAGAAACTGATCTTGGAGCGGCAGGGAAGGTTCAATTGCTTCTTTCTCCAAGATTAAGTTGATGGCATCTCTGTATCTGCCGAATTCATGTGAAGGGATATTTGTAACCGGTTTCCTAAACTAAATTCTTTAATAAAATATTTTAAACGGCCCGCAGTTTTACTTACGTTTCTTATTGTTTCTTCTTCGGATTGGGAAACTTGTTCTGTGGTGTTTCGTTCTTTTGAAACGGCTGTTTCTGCGAGAAAGGAGGCTTTCGGTTTCCTCGGAATTGAAGACGTGGCCTGAACTGGGAAAGTGATCCTGCCGGGACAGGACCAGGCCTGAATCCCGGGCGACGATCCCAGTTTTTTGAATTTGTCGTTCCACTTGTAGAGGGTTGTTTAGCATCGGCAGTGAGTCTCTTAATCGCCTTAGCCTGTTGTAATTTTTTCACAAGATCCCGACCAAAGAGATACTCATCAGGCTTCGATGTGTCCAGGATATCTTTGACCGATTTGTTGAAGCCAGATGTAACCATCGCTCTTCTTGCGACCGATGGTTTGTAATAAAAATCAGATAAAATCTTAAAAGTGTCGAAGAGGTTCTCAAAAATCGGTGTGGAATCAATGCTCTCATCTTCAACGATAAAAGTTGAAATAACGGACCCTACGGCCATCAATGCGGATCCAATGGCATTTTGCACGTGTTGTTTGTACCTATCTCTTTTTTTAACTGAAACTGACATTTTTGCTTCGATTACGGTATTCATTTTCGGGGCCTCCAAGAGACCGCATCTTTTATATTTCGTCAGCAATTCCTCAGACTCTTTCCTAGTTAGGCCTTTTTTTATCCAAAATTGCAGCCTGGGTAATATAACTTCTTGAAGGGTGAAGTCCAGGCATTTCGGTACGGAAGGATCATCTCCCAGGATGTTCTTATAAGCCTGGTTAATATGAACCTCAGTTTCGACAGGGTCTTTCGCTGCCAAAAATAAAATGTCTTGTCTCCAGTACAAGCTCATTTTTTAATTTGATTAGAAGTGCACTTTTTTATTTAAATATCAACGTCTTGCCTCTAGTGCAAGCTCTTAGATGTGTTGAATGAAAGAATAAAACGTTTTGCCTCTCGTGCAAGCTTGGTATATTTTTAAATTAAATTAAATTAATTTTTATTGAAATTTTAATTAAATTTCAACGTCTTGCCTCTAGTGCAAGCTCTTTTTGTTTTAATAAATGCTAACGTCTTGCCTCTCGTGCAAGCTCGTTAGATATCGTGCAGTATTGCACAATGTTGCGCGATACTGCGTAGTATGCTTAACAAGGGATTACAACCTAAAAACAATTGTGGATAGACTAGTTAATAATTACCTAATTTAGAAGAACCAACATCAGGTAGATCAAGATCTCCATATGTACTCCCGAGGATCGATTCTAGATCACTGTCCACCTGCTTATTTTCGTCCTGCGCAGGATTTGGGGACTCATCGTCCGACGAAAAGTCGTAGTGGGTTAAGTTATTCACATATTGTTGCATGCGACTTATTTTATTCCCCAGAGAATCGAGGAATTACGTATTCGCCCTTTTTCTATTCATTTTCACCAATCATCACAATCACAACAAACAACACACAAGAAAAACGGAGATCGTAGAAAACGCGTCTGCACTCTAGCGCACGACAAAGAGATATAAAGCCAGTCAGGTTCAGGCTCGTACAGCCTGATAACTACATGGTAAAATGAGTTATAATCTCGAGAACGAGGCTCAAAATATAATCTTCTTTTTATTCCATTTCCACTTTATATGCAGTCGCAAGGTTCCTTCTTATGCTTATCCTTAGTACCGATTCATGTAATTTCTGACATTCTCATCCTAATGAGAAGGTATTGGTTTTATGTAAATTTGACTTACTCGGTTTCATCAAATCTCCACGGTTTGAGATCCACTAAGTCAGAAAAAAACGATTTTTATGAAGGTATCTGTCTTTAGTCTGTAATCTGTCTGTATTCTGTAGTCTGTATGTAGTCTGTAGGCACGATAACTTTCGAAAAAATGATCAAATTGGATTGAGCTTTGGCACACTTTTTTAAGACCTAAAAGAAAAAGATAAGTTCGTTAACAATCCATTTTGGATCAAAATTCAAAAAGTTAGTGCATTTTCAAATTTTTTGAGAGTATTTTTTTAAGAGTTTAAAATTCTATGTACTTACAAGATTATCATAACAAAGTTTTGAGTTTTCTTCAAAAAATCGAAAATTCAAATTATGACACCACAAAAAAATAATGAAAAATCAACAATAATCATTTTTTTATAGGACGCGTGGTTTTGGTTCAAATCGTGAAAAATGACATAACCAACTAAAAAAATCAATTTTTTTACATTCTCATTCTTATGAGAAAGTATTGGTTTTATGTGAAATTTAACTTAGCCGTTTTTCATTAAATCTCCACGTTTTGAGACCTGGAAGAAAAGAATAAGTTATTTAGCCAGCTATTTTGGATAAACGACACAAACCACGAAAGAAATAAACAGAGAAAAGTTGTTCTCCCAAAAAGAGCTAAAAATTTGTTATTAACATTTTTTGATCAGACTTGTATTTTTCGTTTGAACGTGAAAAATAAAATTACAAATAAATAAATTTATTTTTTTGACAAAAGACACAAGGTACAATAAGTTATTTGATAACAAAGATGTTTTCAAATTAGATCTGAAAACTTGCTTTCAACCTTTTTTCTCGCAAGACTCGTGTTGAGAATGTGTTAGTTAGAGCCGGAGGAGCTTTAACAAAAGAGAATTCACAATTATTGAATTTTAGTTTTTGATGGTTTGACCTATAATTTCACAAGTCCTATGCAAAAATGTGGGGGATGTACCTTATGATCAAAAAGTACCCGGAATTTCTCATTCAAACAAACCGTGCTGGAGATATTGTCAAAACATTTTTTTTTCTAGGTTTGTACATCTGTTATCTGGTGCTCAAACATCTGTTCGAGCGTCATTTGTCGAGAGCTTGTGCGTGATAGCTTTGTAAACAAGTCATTGTTTATTGTGTTTTGCGAATTTTGCAATGTCGATTTTTTTTAGCAAAGAGTTTGCCTGAAATTTTGTGTTTCTAACAAAATATCATGTGCAGGAGCGTTGAAAATGTTAACGGTAGCCTACGGGGACTCGAAAATGTCGAAAACACAAGCGTACGAGTGTTATAAAGAGTTTAAAATGGGCCGTACTGTGGTTGATGATTTGCATTGTTCCGGTCGTCCATCTACCTCTGTGACCGACGAAAACATCGAAAAAGTTAAGAAAATTGTCCTGAAAGATCGTCTTGTGAGCATCAGAGAGATATTAGCAAATCTTGGCGTCTTGTTCGGATCGGTGCAGAGCGTTATGCACGATGTCTTGGGCATCAGACAAGTTGAAGCGCGGCTTGTGCCGAGAGTGTGAGCCGCGCCGGCTCACACATCTCATCTTGTACGCGATCATTTGACCAAAAACAACTTTCATACCGTCCCGCAGGCTCCGTATTTACCTGACATGGCTCCTTGTGACTTTTTTATATTCGCACGACTCAAGTTAACACTTCGCGGAAGGCGTTTTGAGACGACTGAGCCAATAAATGAGAATTCGCAGAAGGAGCTGGAGGCGATTCCAAAATCGGCCTATGAAAAGTGTTTTGGAGATTGAAGGAAGCGTGGAAATATGTGTATTGCTTCCATTCGAGATTACTTTGAAGGGAATAAAATGAATATAGATGAATAATTGAACCGTTTTCGTTTTATTGGAGAATTCCGGGTACTTTTTGATCATAAGGTCAATGATCGAGCGCGAGATCCAACAGGTGCGCACCCTAGGCGCGCTCAAACTAGGGAGACGCGCGCGCATTGCGCGATGAGATTGTGCTCGAGCAGCGGGCAGATTTTTTCTATGTATATTATGTTGAAATTCCTATTTCTATGTATACACTGACTTCAAAAAATCACAAAAAGACATCTAAAACGTGGTCGGGGGAAAAATATTTGACCGAGAAAAAACCGAAAAAAACCCGGGGATTTCAAATTGCCTGATCACTAGACACCCTGCATATTGAAGCGCAGCTCTTCGTCGGTTAATTTTGTTAAAATTACTATTTGAGTGGTCGGGGAACATAAGGGGCTAACCAAGAAATTTCCAAAATGTACTTTTTTGGCTTTTTGTATTATCCGATCTGTTCTACGTATCGCTTTTTTTCAAGTAAAAAAATTGAATTTTTCTATTTTTAATAAAATAACAATGTTCCCTAAGGGGATATTCCAAGGTGCACTGGGGAAACATAAGGGGCCAACTCCATAGAGAGTCTTATGGAGATTCATGATTTTTTGTAAGTCCGACGAGAATTTAAGAAAAGAATACTAGTCTGCGGTGCGATCTGTCTGTTCTAAAGGTGGATATGGCAGCAGTTTAAAAAAATCATTCCTCCAACTCAGTTTTTTGCATAGAAAAATGAGAAAAAGTGTCAATCGTATGTCAAATGCAGCACGAATGTAGTCGTGGCGTGAGTGTTAGCCCTTTATATACGCCAAATACCCCATGCGATAGCCCCCGGGAAACTTAAAGAGCCCACAGTTGGAGAAATATTACAAATATTGCTCTAAGACCTTTTTTTGTTTTTTTTTTGTTTTTGTTTGAAAGGATCCAGGAGGGGGAATCTTCAAAAGACACCCACAGAAGGGTAGTGTCGGATTCGCAATGTGCACCTACCGACTAAAACCCCTCCTCGCTGGTTACCAACCATAAGGTTATAAACCAAAGATGAGAAGAGTGGAAAATGGTGGTCCAAGACAAATTAAACAGCAAGGACTCTCGCGCTAGAAGCGAAGGACGGAGAAAGGAAAGATAGTTAAGATTGCGACGAGACGAGAGGACACGGCCTTCTGAACCGGTCGGAAGTTTTACTCGCGTAATTTGTCAGTCAGTTAATGCTGGGGTTTGGGTGATTTTGCACTGAAAGACGAAGGTTTGCGGCATATGCTTGAGCAGCTAATGAGATGGAAGGAAGTTTGGATTCTGCAAGGATTTGTGTGTTGCGGATGTACCAGGGAATATTTAAAGAGGAGCAAAAGAGGCGCATATAAGTCCCCTGGAGCTTAGACAGGCGGTTCGGGGATGCAGATCCCCAGATAGGAATCGCGTAAGTACAAATTCTTCTAATTATTGCGTTAAAGGCACGGGCTTTTGTGGCCTGGGATACCGTATGATTATTAAAGAAAGGTTTTATCGCTGTGAAAGCTCCAAAGGCTTTATTGCGGGTAACGGTCATTTGTTTGGACCAGGTGAGTCTCTTGTCGAAAATGACGCCTAGGTATTTTGCAGAATTGCTCCATTCGATCGGAAGAGAGTTGACGAGGAGTTTAGGAGGCGTGCGAATGCGACGAGAAAAGAAGACGGCTTCAGATTTAGTTTTTTTAATCTCAAATCTCCATCTGGAGTACCAATCGAGAGCAATTGGAGTAAATCTGTTTAAACGAGAGGAGCATTGTTTGATAACCTTAGAAGAATGAAGAAAAGCAACATCATCGGCGTATTGAGCTGCGAGACCTTTATCGTCGACAGGAATGTCATAACAGTGGACGTTGAAGAGAGAGGGAGATAGTTTTGAGCCTTGAGGGACACCGGAAGTGATAGGTTGAGGTTCAGATAAGGATTTTCCAACGCGAGCTCTAATACTTCTGTTGGACAGGTAGGATTTAATCAATCCGATCAGGTGGTGAGGGAATTTCAAATGAATGCGTTTAAAGATAAGACCGTCGTGCCAAACTCTGTCAAAGGCTTGTTTAAAGTCCAGAAGAAGTATGGACGTGTGTCTACCTTTGTTGAGATTGTCGGTAATGTATTCAGAAACACGAAGAAGTTGATGTGCTGTTCCATGACGTTTGCGGAACCCGTGCTGGAAGTCAGGTAGGATATTGTTTCGTGAAACAAAGTCGTCGAAACGAGTGAGAATGATGCTTTCAGCTACTTTGTTAAGAAAACAGAGTAGGCTGATGGGGCGAAAGCTAGAAGCTGAGCTGAGAGGTTTGCCGGGTTAAGGAAGAAAGATCACTGTGGCCTCCTTCCAGGCAGAAGGAAAGTAATGAAACCTCATCATTGCGTTAATAATAGTGCAAATAGCTACAAGATGTTTGTGAGGAAGGATTTTTAGGACTCCTTTACTGATAGTGTCATTACCGGGGGCTTTTCTGTTCTGGAGGGAGCGGATTGTGTCGATGATTTTTTTGGGAGATGTAGGAAGGAAATCTTTGTTTGTCACGGAGAAGTCTCGCACAGTCTTTGAGATGTGGTCGTGAAAGGACGTGAATTTGTCGAGGATATATTAATATTTTTGCACGCAAATTTGTTTGGATAACCTTTTTTATATCCTTTATAAGATAAAACTAGTTAATATATATATATATATATATATATATATATATTTGTAATTTTGAAATATGAAAAAAAATTAAAATTTAAAAAGAAAATGGAAAAAATGACTCACGATTAAAAAAAGGCTGGGTATAAAAGACCCCAGAGATACCTTTAAAGGTTAATATAAAAGTGTATATTAATTAGGTATTTTTTGACAGAAAAATTCGTTTCTTTCGATGTCAATTTTTTAAATTAGGGAATTAATGATCCTTTTAGCAAAACTCATAACTTGATGATTAATCTCATGATTCTGTCAAACAAATTTAATTAAAAAATGCATTATTGGGGCATATGTCGACGGCAAAATTCTAAGAAACTTAAACTGAAAGAACTGAGATTAGAAAAAAAACGTTTTCGTTGACAAATACCAAAATAATACATAATTTTATATTTTTTTGAAATATCATAGAATTTATCAATTCAGTTTGAGTGTTAATGAAATTATCATTAAGTTCCCAATCAAAAAGACTAACAAAAAAAAAACAATTTTTCCATTGACAAATGCCCGAGTAATGCATTTGTTTGTATTTTTTTTTTTTTCATAAAATTGATCAAAAAATTATGAGTGTTGCTGAAATTGCCATGAAGTTTTCAACTGAAAGGACTGGCATTGAAAAAAAATTAATTTTTCTGCTGACAAATGCCCGAATGATGCAGTTTTTTACTGAATTTGTTTATAGATTTAACAATAATAATTTCAAGAAGAAATTTTTCCATCATTATATTGCTCTTATCCAAATTTCGTGAAATAGACCAAATAAGTTTTTTTTCTCATTGTGCGCCGCCCCGCCGCTGCCGAGAAGCAAAGAAGGCGGCGCGCTGCACGATTCAGAACTTTTTCTAATAAATACAAACGGGCGTCCTCGTAGTGACAGTGCCACATGGTAAACGACTTAACTAGGAAGAAAATCATATGGCTGAAAAACTCCATACAAGAAGACAGGCTCCAGCAGAAATCAAGCAAATGGCGTGAGACTTTGCGATCAGAATTGACTAAAAGAAGAAGAAATCTAAAAATGGCAAGAAAAAACAGGAAGCATAAGAAAAACGTATTGAGGACTAACACGGACTCTGAAATCTATAGAAGATGAAGAAAACATGGAAGTCACTACGGAATCAGATGACAAAAAAACTAAAGAAACCATCGCATCGGAAACAACGGATTCCAAGAAAGAAAAAGTACCACCTACAAGATAACAACAACTCAGCTAACAATATTTCCTACCGGACTCAAGGATCATGAGAAGACTAAAAGCCATCTACTGGACAACAATATTCCATTTCACACGTATGCGCTCCAGAGTGCAAAAGATAAAAAACTTGTGTTGAAAGGATTACCTGAATCAAAATCTGACGAAATTTTGAAAGAATTAAGGGAACTAGGATTTGACCCAAAAAAAGTAATCCAAATGAAGGTGAAGCGAAATCCACAATATCCGCCCGTACTTCGAACCAGAAACGACAGGGGAACTGATACGAAACATAAAAAATGTATAAATCATCTACTACACAAGAATCCGATGGAACGACTATCACAACCCGAGACTAGTAACGCAGTGCTACAACTGCCAACAATTCGGACACGGAAGAAATGATTGCTATAACAAACCAAAATGCATAAAGTGCAGCGGGGATCATTGTTCGAAACAATGCGATAAAACTGATGCTGACACGAAATGCGCAAATTGTGCAGGAAATCATCCCACCAGCTCATCATCGTGCCAAAAGTATAAAAAACGACTGGAAAGAATATTCAAAATAAGAAATTCAAAAAATATTCAAATCCGAAAACATCAACAAAAACAACAAGTGCCAGATCCACGAACTTTCCGACACTTCGCCACAAAAAAGCATGGAAAAACGAGAAAACAATTCAACAAGAAGAAACAACTCAAGGGGAGACATCCAACGATGGCAGAGGAAACGAACACCAAAGTCTAATATGGAACAACTCTAGAAGGCCACCCAGAACTTCTATATAACCTCCAGCAAGCCAAAATGCAGGGACCACGAGAAATTACAGCCAGGACCAACGGAACTTCCAAGAGCTTGTAGGCCTCTGGAGGGAAATCAACGAGCAATTTAACATAGCGAATCTACTCAGGTTAGTTAAAAATCTTAAAATAGAATTAGATAATGCAGAATGCAACATCGATAAAAGGATTGTAGTTTTTATATACATGTGAAAATTTGCAAATGCGAAATCCGAATAATCTATTAATCGCTCATTGGAATGCCAATGGCATTTCAAAAAAGCAGAAAGAGAGGAGGCACTTTCTTGAAAAATACAAAATTGAAATATTATTACTTAACGAAACAAAACTGGAAGAAAAATTTAAATTTCATACTCCGGGTTACATAACAGTCAGAAAATATAGAAATGGGCATGGTGCAGGTGGAGTAGCAGCTATTCTTGTGAAAGAATATATTAATTTTACAGAATTAGAATTTGACACTAAAACAATTGAAACCATTGGAATAAAGCTAGAAAATAATTCAACATTAATATCAGGCTATTCGCCACACCAGAATATAGAAAACAATTAATCTCGATAAAATCTTTAAATTATCCAATAAAATACTTGCAATAGGAGACTTTAATGCAAAACACAGACATTGGAACTGTATTAGACAAAATAAAAACGGTAAAACCATATTCGATTATGCAAATCATAAATTTCTAAGAATACTAGCGCCAGAAAACCCCACTCTCTATCCATATATGCAAAACTTCCAACCCAGTATTGTCGATATTGGAAACGTTAAAAATATTAATGTACAGATTGAAAAAGAAACACTCGACGAACTTGACTCAGACCATTTTCCAATTTTATTAACCATTAACAACACATTAATCAAACGCGGCCATCGTAAGATACTAAACTATAAAAAAGCAAACTGGGAAAAATTTAGAAACCACATAAACGAAAACATAACTATAGAATCGAATCTCATGAACTACTCAAAACTGAAAATTATTCAACTCCATTACCAACAAATATACAAGAATTAATCAAAGAACGGAACCTAGTACGCAAACTTTTCCAAACTACTAAAATAGATCATTTCAGGACAATTAAAAATAGCTTATCTAACCTAGTTAACAGAGGAACTACAAAATTCTCAAACAACTCCTGGAATAGTAATTAAAAAAATGTAAACATAAAAAATAATAGCCTGTCGAAAACATCCAAGTATTTCACAAAACCTAACACAGGAAAAACTTCAGAACTTCACGGGCCAAATGGAATAACTTACAATAATCTAGAAAAAGTTAAATTACTAGCAGAACATTTGGAGAGAGTGCATCATCTCACTGAAGCGAAGGCAAACAGAATAATTGAAAAACTGGTTAACAGCACATACAAAAATATTTAAAAAACTAGCATAGATACAAAACTTATAAATTATGCTACACCAACAGAAATACAAAAAGCTATTAAACGAACAAAATTTAAAAAAGCCCCTGGTCCAAACGGTATCCAAAACGCAATTCTTAAAAATCTACCGCGTAAAGCAATAGTCCAAATCACGCATATCTTTAATTCTTGCTTCAAATTGTCATATTTTCCTAAAAAATGGAAAATACCTAATGTCCTCCCGTTTCAAAAAACAGGCAAAGACACGCTATTTCCACAAAATTACAGGCCGATCAGCTTACTACTGACGCTAAGCAAAAGTTTTGAAATAATTATTCTAAACCGACATAAAAATCACGAATCAATAAATAAATTACTCATACCGGAACAATTTGGATTTCGGCAAAAACACAGCTCGGTCCAACAATTAGCCAGACTTGCCAATCATATATCTTCTCAATTCAATTTGAATAAATACACAGCAGCAGTAATGCTGGATATTGAAAAAGCGTTCGATACCGTCTGGCACAGAGGGTTGATATATAAGCTCAGGAAACTTAAAATTCCCATGTACATAGTTAAAATACTTGTCAGTTACTTAAGCAATAAAAAATTCTGCGTAGCATACAACAATCTCAAATCCGAGCCACAAAAAATTATAGCAGGCGTACCGCAAGGCTCAATATTAGGTCCAATCTTGTTTATATATTACATCAACGACATTAAGAAAAATAAGAAAACAAATATAGCTATATTCGCCGACGACACAGCTATCTACGCTTCCTCTTGGAGAAAATATATGGCAGTAAGGCACCTGAAAAAGCATTTGAATGAATTAGTGAGATACTATCATAAGTGGAAAATTAAAATTAACGCAACGAAAACTGATTTTATAATTTTGAGTAAAAAATCCAAAGAAAAAGGAGAGCATATACTCTCAATAACAATAGATAATGTAGCAATACGTCACCAAACATCTGCCAAATATCTAGGAATGATATTAGACTGTAAGCTTTTATATAGACAATACATTAGAGAAGCATGTACAAAAGGTTATAAAATGATAAATTTATTATATAGCTTATAAAATAGAAAAAGTGCCCTTAGCATTAAGAACAAGCTTATTCTTTATAAAACATTTATCAAGCCAGTATTATTATACGCTGTACCTGTTTGGAGCAGTGCCTCTACATGTCACATCGAAAGACTGTCAACTCTAGAAAATAAGCTGCTACGGCGGATGTCAAACGCGAACCCAAAAAATCGTAATGTAGATATTAAGAAAGAACTCCAAATAGACGATATATCCATTAATATACTTGAAATAACACGCATTTTATACTTATCAACTAGGCAACTCTGTAGCACTCAAAAACATTCATTTATATAATAAAGATAATGCTCCTTTTAAAATAAAACACAAACTACCTTACGCTCTCATAATATGTGACCGTCCACGAAGAAAGGGACCTAATGCGGCAAAGCTGAATTTTACAGGACGGGCGATTGTAGCAGAGCCTGCAAGCCAGCATTTAAGTAGTGGGGATGCGTCTACGAAAAGCACCCCCTCCACTTACCACTACACTTTTAGGCACGAGCCAGTGGATCTCACGGACCCATCGCGTACAACTGTGTGGTAAGTGGTGGGGCTGGCTTTCGTAGGCCTTCTCGTTCGCTCTCCCCATACGCTTATCATGCCTATGTTTGCAGCTTAATAGCAAGAAAAGTAATTCACTTAATCAATTTTTGATTGCTGGAAATGAAAGAGTAACTCGGAAACTATCGATTGGCGTAAGAAAATAAAAATCGATTTTTTCCGCATTAGGTCCCTTTCTTCGTGGACGGTCACATATAATAACTACAACAAATGTACGACAGAAAACTATAAATCTTGCTAATATTGTACATATTAGGATATTCCTAGGTTAAGATAGGGTAAGCTAGCATAAGTTACATAAATATCTAATGGGGGTTTTTACGTTCCGACCTTTTTGCCCAAAATTAAGAAACGAATCACTGCTACTACAATAAATTTCACCTTTAGCTATAAATATTCTCCAGAGTTCACTGAGAACTGGGCGCCGCTGATTAAAATTCCTCAAATGGCCGTCTCCGGTCAAAAGTCTTTCGGCACAACCCTAAAATATTATACTATTTCCTTTTAGTTTTGTTGGCGGTATCAAACATTAACACGGGAATAACAAATGATGCAAGGCTGTAGCCAGAAAAATTTTCAGGGAGGGGATATACAGGAGGAAAAAATTTCCGGGGGGGGGATATGCAGCAGAAAAAATTTCTGGAGGAGGGTTATGCAGCGGCACACAAGAGAGTATATGTGTATTATGTACATGATTCAAAAATTTCGGGGGGGGGGGATCAAACACGCATCATCCCCCCCCCTGGCTACGGCCTTGCAATGATGTATATTTTCCGTTCTCCTGAAAAATTTTCCGTATAAGTGTTAACCCCTTATGTTCCCCGAATATTCGTTTCTCGTTCAGGTTATTTAAACTGACTTCTTGAAAGAGTAGGATGAATAATTTCAAATAGCAGGATGCACTGCACCACTTAGTAACCGGCACACTCAGCGAGAGGAAAATTTACTACTTCTTGTAGTACGCCTTACTGCTGTGTAGAGTCACTTAGCCGATTTCGCATTATATTACGAGCCTCGTTCTCGAGATTATACTTATCTTACCATGTAGTTATCTCCAAGTCCGCTAGAATGCACAACCTTTAGAGTTCAAAAAAAGGTAAAAATACAGGCTAAGGGGCCCCAACGTCGCCATCACGGCCCTGCGTTCTACCGGCGCCATTCATATCTCTTTGTTGTCCGTTAGAGTGCACACGTGTTTTAACTTTATCCAAATTTATTCAATTTTATTCAATTTTATTCAATTTTATTTCGTTTGTGTTCGCGTTATTCTCATCAACAATGAATAGAAAAAAAGCGAATAACGAGCTCCTGGACGCCTTGGTAACCAAATTACGTCGCATGCAGGGGCATGGCAATTTAACCGAATATGACCTTTCCTCGGACGACCAGTCGAAAACTTCCCAAAAGGAAAACGATCCTTAATATATTTTTCACGACGAATACGGCGACCCTCTCGACTTACCCGATGTAGAATCTACTAAACAAAGTAAAACTCATCGTTTCCCATAACCTATAAATCTTTGTTCAACCAACTACGCAATACTACTTGCAATTTACCTAATGAGCTTGCACTGGAGGAAAGACATTAGAATTCTAATAAAACGAGCTTACACGCGCGGCAAGACGGGTTTTTAAATACATTAATGAGCTTGTACGGGCGACAAGACATTAATATTCTAATCTCACACATGCATAAAAACATAAGCATCCTTTGGTCTTACACTTTCTTTCTAATCCCTTAGAATCAATGAAAGGAGACGAAACGCCATCGACTACAGACCCCGTTAAGCCTGACATTGAAATCAATGAATGCTTCAAGGAGATCCTCGGTGAGGATCCATCCCTGTCAAAATCACTGGATTTATCTTTCAATCCACACATCGTGTCCAGGCTAAAATATTGGACGGAAAAAGGTCTGTTGAAGAAAAACTTAGAAGAACTGCTTACCAAGTATAAACGGGCTGATTTTCTGGAGGGCCCCAAAATGAACGCCCCAGTCGAGGCGCGAATGTCTCTTCCTGCTAAGAAGAGAGATGACCTCAGAAGGCAACCCCAAAACGCCATTGGCTCAGCTCCTATGGCCGTGGGAGCTGTCAATTCAACTCTAATCACTGAAACTGAGAGCATTGACGCAGTACAGGTGTTCGAGAACCTTTTCGATGCCTTACAGATTCTTTCCGATATCTATCACAAGCAATCGGTCGCAAGAAGGATCACGGTAACACCAGGCCTTAACAAAGCAATCAAGGAAATCCTGGATAAGTCCGAACCCGACGAGTACCTTTTTGGAAACGACCTAGTTTCTAAATTAAAACAAGCTAAAGCTATCGAAAAGCTCATCCCAGATGCTAAACCACAGCCATCCACAAGTGGCACACAAAAGAAAAAAACTACAATCGTCGCCCGGGGTTCAGGCCTGGCCCCGGCTCGGCAGGCTCAACTCAGTTCAGACCTTGCCTACCCTTCAAGAATACACAGAAACAACAGTTTCCGAAGAGCGAGACGCCGAAAAAGTTTCTTCAATCGAAGAAAAAATAATCGACGTAAGTATAGTGACAGGCCGTTTGAAATACTTCATCGACGAGTGGAGAAAAATAACAAGTAATGCATTTATTTTACAATGCATTACCGGTTACAAAATAACGTTTACCAGGCCTGTTATCCAAAATTCCATACCGATTGCGAACATACCGGAAAGTGAATTAGACAGATATAGAGAAGCCGTAGATTTAATTCTACAAAAACGGGTTATTGATGTTACATCCCCAAAATATTTTAAAAAAATTTTAAATGTGTAGTAACACCGAAATGGTAAACGTACCACAGTAGGTAATGACTCAAGCAGTCAGCCGCAACTAATTACCCACGCATGACGAATGATAAATGAACGACGGTCGATAACAAGGAAAGCGCGAGCTAATTAGCGAGGTAATTCCATGAGCATAACGACCTGCTAGGATAATTAAATTAACGTAGAGCCTTATGCTATATCTTCCAAGTAAGATAAGTTAATTATGTACCATTGCAGTACATAAACTAATTATAACCGAATAATTATACAAATACACAATGTAACGAAATAGTTGCAAACACATATATTGCACATGTAAACAACTATTATTTAGAATTAAGAAATTGGTCGGAAAAGGACAAGAGAAGAGTAACAGAACGTATCATCGATAATCAATACCCAAATCAATATAATGGAAAACGGGATAAGTTCAATACATAAAATTGAGGCATAAAACATAATTGTTGAATGCAAATTAGTACGTGACTATCAAGCATTACTCATGCGAACATTCCTTGATTCATACGAATCTTGTGAACTTTTTAATTGTACGTGACTTTCGTAAATTTCAATCGTACGTGACTTTCGTAAATTT